>WHYT01013897.1:37667-75471 GCA_009806455.1 Tetrax tetrax | reverse complement strand
GGCGCGCACGCGCACCCGGCGGCGGCGCGCAGGGCCGGGCGGCCCCACTGCCGGCGCGGCGCGGGGGGGGCGAACAAAGGGCGCTGCGCTGCGCTGCGCTCCGCGGGGGAGGCCCCGCGCGCCCGGCCGCCGCCCGCCTCCCGGCCCCAGCGAGGGGCAGCCGCTTACCTGTGCCGCCGCCGGGCCCCGCCGGGGTCGCTCGGCTGCCGGTGAGGCCGGGGTGGCGCCGCCGCGTCCCCGGGGCCCGGCCCTCGCCCTCCTGGGCCCGGCCCTCGCCCTCCTGGGCCCGGCCCGTGGCGGCGGCCCCTGGCACAGCGGGGTCGCGGCCTCAGAGGCCCCAGCGGGGTCTGTCACAAGGGCCATTAATTCTGGTTTTTAAAACGAAGGAGCCCCCGAAAGCGGCCTTTTCTACAGAGGCCATGGCGTCCAGCGCAGGAGCGTTCCGGTGATTTTAAGGGACTGCTAACAACAAACCCCTCCTCCGGTCTCCTCCAAGACTGCGCTAACCCGGGTTAGGCCCCAGGCCAGCAGTGCCCTACACACATACGTAACTTTACCACAGAAACTGGATGAAATTCCGGTAATTGCTAGTGTGCTCCCGTATCCTTTGTTGGATTAGGACTCTCTGCATCTACTGAAGCTATCCAGAGATTGGCCAGGAGAGCCACTGTTCAGTTTATTTTCAGTAAAATGTTTCAAAATATGTATTTGCTCTCTTATTTCAGTTTTTGAACCACTGAAGTATTTTCTTGGCTAGCTTAATTGGTTATCCAGATGGTTCTCAATATCCCCCTCATTCCTTTTGATGACCAGAAAGCACTTTTTTTTTTTTCCTGTAATATTTTTATGTTGAATCTGCCAAGCTCGCTCTCATTTAGAGATTTCTGGGATTAGTTTTAAGGCAGCTTCTCAAAAATCACTGTAGTGATGCAGAACAGTACATACCAAACGCAGCGGTTCTCTGAAGTACAGATAATACCCGTTCTTTATTGTCAAAGGATGACAACTACGGGAGTGAAACTTCTTTGCACATATTTTTTCCCTGCACATCTTGTTGCTACCGCTGCTACCCAGCGGTTTCCGAGCCTTTTCCTTTAAGTATTCCTGAGGAGTGGTACACATGGCAATGATTGCCAACTCATAGCTGGGTTGACTTACTGAACACTTAAGGAATTACGTTATGATTAAGTAATACATTATTTTTGTCCTGGGTGGGAAGGACACAATTCCTGGAGCAACATGTTATCAATATTAGAGGGGGTTTTATTTCCCACCTTTGATTTTAGTTCGGAGGAGGGAAAAATCATTTGATGTATTTTTAAACATATGGGAGTCTATTCAGGAGTGGAAACTTCAAAAAAAAGGTAGAGAACAAGGGAAAAAAAAGCTTCCCTAATAGGAGCAGTTAGTATACTTACATACAAGAACCAGAATGCTTATCAGTTCCCGTAGTCTGTGTGGTTTCTTACAAAGTATCTCTGTGGTTAAGGCTCTGATCCTGCAAACACACACTCACTTTTTGCTAAAAGCAGACAGGCTGGTGGAGTCTCACAGTCCTCTGTCAGAGGAGCGCATTGCTAGCTGGCCAGTGTTACTAAGCATTTGCCTTTCACTGAACAGAAACTACTTCCCCGAGCAGTGACAGTAACTAAGTCTAGTTTCTAACGGATTTTTCTCTTCTCTCCTCACCGCAGGGACCTCCCACCTATCTCCCAGGTTCCAGCTAACTTCACCTCTGAAATGCCTCCAGCTTGCCCGCCTGCCTTAACCCTCTGTAGCACGCCGGCACCCTCACGCCTGTACCTGCGGGCTGAGCACCCAGCGCAGCTGTGCGCACGCACCCGCTGCTCCGTCACCCGGTGCGCATCTCCGAGCTCTCCAGCTCCTCTCCTTCCCTCAGCAGGACCACTTATCTCAGTTGTCCCCCATCATTACACTTTCCAGGAAAGTTCTAGGAACTTCGGTGTTTCTGAGACTCATTCCTCCCTCAGACTGGGGTGAAATGAGCGCCAGGTTCCAAAGTCAGTAGAGAGGGCTGACTGGAAGAGACCCCATAGCAAGAGTTCAGAAGCTTCCTTACTGAAGGAAATGAGGGTTAAAAGGCCTCAAAGACATGTTAAGCGGTCATCAAATCCATCTTCCTGCTCCAAGGGTAGCATCAGCTATGCCTTCATTACTCCCGACAGATGTTTGTCTATACAGCTCCTAAAAATCCTTCTGCAGCAGAAATTTTTAAACCGTCCTCTGGAACCTATTCTAGCATGCCCTTACCATTACATCCTATCTCCCCGTGACACAAAACCACATCTCCCTGTACAATTTTAGCCCATTCTTGAAACACTTCAGTCAACACAGAAAGATTTTTTCCCCCTCCTCTGTTTTCAAAGACTTTTATCTTCAGTAAATTACATCAGTTCCTTTCCATCTATAGGTCACCACCGCAAGGCCTCCGATCATTCTCGTCTTTTCTGCCTGCATACTCTGCAACTGCTCCTTTTATTTTTTTGACTATAGTTCTGGGAACTGGACGCAGCCCTCCAGCTGAGGCCCTTTTAAATGCTGAGCAACACAGGCTGACTCTATGGGGATGCCATTAAATTCGCAGTATCAGCCAATATAATGAATGTAAACTGAAGTTAGTCTTTTTAACGTCAAGTCTGACTAATTATGAATTTACTGACATTACTGTTGTGTGCATTATTTAGTAGGAAAAGCACCTGCTGTTACTATGCAAGTGTGGTGGATAAAGTTGTATCTGTATGAAGGCCTGCAGTTTAACGGGATTCCTGCGTTTCCTTCCTAGTCTTCAGTTTCATATTCAGATGTAATAAAATACTTTTTTCTCCTCTAAACTTTGGACACTATTCTTGTTATTAAAAGTTCTATTATTGCATATTCATCTAGTAAAAGGGATAAACTAGTTCGCACTATTTATGTGAGTTGCTGTGATATTTTACAAAGTTCTATATTATTGCAGTAAACATGAGATTTTAAGTGAAAAATCGTTAGTGGTACTTCATGTTTCTGTAAAACACATTCTCTGTTTCAAAAATGAAAAGAGTATTAGCAGCACACAGCAGCATTCTCTTGAGATGTAGAAATATGATTACCAATGGATAAACTAGATACTTAAATTTTGTGGATACTTAAATTTTTGCTGGGGCAGATTTTTAAATATTTCTTGGGCAGAAACATTGCTTCTGATCGTTCAAAGTGACACGCCGTCCTGGTAGCTAAGTGCCTACATCCTAAGCAAAGCACCCAAACATAACCTCATTTCTAAGCTTGTCTGCAACAGCACTGAGGCTGGCAAAAATACACATGCTTCAGTGAATTTTCTACTTACAGCATTTAAAACTCTCTAAAAGTAATGAAGAATTCATTTGTATGCAGTTTTGAGTATCCTGTTCTAACTGCTGTTGTTGTATCGAAATGAGAACATTAAGCCCTTAAGAAAATTGAGTACATAGTGTCAAATGCCAAAACACACTTATTTTGAGACTTGTGGAAACAAAGTACCTGAAGGTAACACAGTACGCTAATTACAATTAGTGATTACGCAAATTACAACGGGACATCTCAGATAACCTCTCCCCAAAGTGCTATATACAGCCTGACTTCACAAGAAAAAGGCTATTCTTCATATGATACATTCTATTTAGGGAAGTACAAATAAAAATACTTTCAACCTTGTTTTTTCTAGCCAGTTAATATCTTCTCCAAACATATTAGCACTTTGGATGCATTACTGATTATTTTTGCCATCCACAATTTCCCGGGATCACAGCAGGGAAGAGGACAAACTTCCAAACTCTGTCTCAGCCATCCAGGAGGGCTCTTGAAGACGGTGACGTTGATTAAGATGGAAGATCAGTTGCTGGTCTCCACTGACCTCTTCATCCTGCAGTTTGTTTTTTTTTAATTTCTGTTCTTCACTGCCTAGGCTGCTAAACATCTCTATTCCCAAACAGCTTCTTTAGGGACTTTCTGACAGCAAGAAAGTGAAAGGATAGCACAACTACTTAAAGCAGTTCATTAATAAGTAATTACTTTTTCAGGTAAACACAGATAGCTGTTTCATATGTTTGGACAACACTTCTGTATAGTAACAAAATTCTCATCTACCAAGAACTCCACAAGACAGCAATTTTGGGATACACTGAAGACCTCCTTATATAAACTGCTGAACCCAACCTAGTTTGCAAGAAAGTAATGAGATTCTCCGAAATACCTGTGATATTCCACCCTTAACCTGCAAAGCCTCATACGCGGACAGGACTGCCGACTCCGGTACTTTTATTGATAAATACTTTCCACGACAAAAGGCTTGGGGATTTTTTCCTGCAGTGCTTCCTCGAACATCTGCAGCATTCAAGTGTTTCCCTCAAATTCGGTTTCCACTAAAAAAAGTTAACCACCCTCAGAAGTAAAAGCTGAGGTTTCAGAAGGCAAATAAATAGAATCCAAAACTTAGTATTTAAAGTAATAAATATTTCATTTTGAAGATAAGGTTACGTTAGACTGGTTGGATTCGATGGTCCTGATATACCAGTTGACTTCATTGGATATACTCAGAGAAACTATATGTTAGAGTCTATTATTAATTATAGAGCGGCTCTGGGCAAAGTCTTCAAACACTTAAAAGACAGACAGCCTGAAAAAATCTCAAACTGATATTCCCTGTTTCATAATTATCATAATTTAACCTATCTCAGTTATTTTATAAAGAACCATTTTCCATTTTTTTTTGTTTGTACTTCATGCTTTTGATTTATTTACCACTTACGTCCTTTTTCAGGATTTATAAGAAGCTGAAATTGAAAAGGCAGAAGACAGGGTTTATAGAAAGATTAGGAAGACAGAAGGACTTTTAGTTCAGCAATGAACACAGTGTTGGGGAGACAAACAAAAAGAATCTCTTTAAAGTGGAAAAGATAGCAATTTTTTTTTTTTTTTAAGTTATTCCGGGTGGGAAAAGGTGTCTTGTTACCCTTTAAATCATATAAACATATTAAAGTATATTACAGAAGCATTTTCAGAACTGGAGATTTTAGGCATTACCAAATCTACTGTCTCTTCAGAAGCACTAGAAAAGTTAATATAAGACTTGCCTTCTGCCCCAGCTTCATCCCTCCTGATCACGGCCAGCTTCTCGGCATTTTGCAGACACCCTAGCATACAGGAATCAAACCATTAGCTTGCATGTGTTTTTTTCTTTATGCAGCAATTATTTAGAAAATACATTTTAATAACTATCAACCAATTTTAGGGTATCTACCAAATCTGGCAGGTCACGGAGATCCCCAGAAATGTTTACGATGGGCACATTTCTAGACAGTCACTGCATTGCAGTTTTAGGACAGAAGCAAGTGGCTGTCTGCCGGTGCGGATGAAGTAATTCATCTAAATTCTGATTTAGAAGCAGCTCTGATTTTCAAGCCAGAAGTAGTACACTCCTAGCAATGGGAAGAGCCAGCCCAAGCACTGTCCTCCTGAGGATCAGCATGGATCCAAGGAGAGGCTTAAGACCATCAAGTTATTTTGCAAGAGTCCTTAACTAGTCATTAGACAAAATACAATTCCAGTCAGCCCTGACCTGTTTTAGATTCCAGCTAAATTACAAAACCTTTAAAACCAATTAAAATCTCCGGAATCATCCAGTTCTTACTATCTAAATACGCGGCCTTGATTTAACTCTTTCTGAATAAAAAATGAGATCTGTAATTATATAACATTTAAAATGGTGTAACATTGGAAAAATTTTGTGGACATGTAGCATATGATACTATACAGAAATAAATTCATAACTATTTGGCTTTTTAAAATTGCCAAATCTTTTGGCAAGGTTTTTTGGAGGTTGTGCCCGGGTGGAAGAAATTGGTCTTACCCCATGCCCTGAAGAACAACGTAACTGGACAGCGATGGGTAATTAGACTCTATATCAGGTGATAAGTCATCCACTAAACAAGGTTTTTTCCTATGTGTGTGGGGTTGGGTTTTTTTTGTTATTGTTTTTGTTTGGGGTTTTTTTTTTAAGTCAGAGACTATTTCCAGATCTGAATTAGTTTGACAGGTAATCTCTATACACAAATAACCAGGTGCCAACTGAAGCTTAACATTATATAAAAAGTTTGGAACAAAACTCAACACATCTTCACTTTAATACAGAAACAAACAGCAAACAGTGTATGCAAACACTTGCAGCTGGCACAAAGAAGTTTGTTTTCCAAGAGGTATCCAAGCCCAGTCCCACGCCAAGCGCATTATAGGCAGGTCCTTTCTAAATTCTCACCGATTATTTCATTATATTGTTACTCATGGCTCAGGCAAACAGCCAACATCTTGAGCCTTCCTAAAATGTTTGAAATCAGGAGGAGACCCGTATAGGCTTCGGGTATATCTTTGGCACAAGCCTATTTATTTATGAACTAGTTGCCTTGAACGTGTTGGAGGGAAAAGGAGAGTGGCATCACTCTCCTGGCTTACAAATCCCTTTTTTTTTTGCCGTGGTGAAATACCTCTGACAGAGGCTCATGGCTGCTCTTCCAGTTGTCTGACGAGAAAGCGCACACTAATCCCCGTTTCTGTACTTGCAACCGGTCTCGTGAGGCACATGATTACCACCTTGCTCAGATCCTGCCACGTCTGCCAGCTCTCTCTGTTCTAGCTCTCAGGACACATGAATGTTTCATTGTCCCCCTGCTCCCCTTCTCTTATTGACTGCACTCAGGCCCGTGACCGAGCACAGCCACAAACATTTGCCATAAAAAGGAGCATTTTTTGAACACCTCCAAAGAAAATGGTCATGCTTCCAACCTCTCTTCTTCCTCTATCCATACAAACAGGGACAAAAAGTCTCCTGGTTTTCATTTTCTGCATGAGTCAGTAAGAATGAGAGCACTGCTGTGGGGAAGCCTGGACAAAGCAGCAAGGTTTGCATTCAGCTTTAAATGAAGGGTGATTGGGGAGTTTTGATTTCTCCTCGTTAGTGATTTTTCAGCAGAGTGCTGGCAGTCACCAAGGCACAAATGCAGCAAGATGATCCAGTGCAGTAAGGGCCCGCTTATCCACGTTCCTGTTTATGTTCAAAATGCATTTAGAAATCATTATCATTGTCACAAAGCATTGGCACGAGACAGACACGAGCAAATCACTTCCTGGCTAAATATATCACCTTACATTAGGCCTTCTGGAAACAGTACAAATTTATTACCAGGTATCCTTTGTCATGCAGCATTCCTGATGATTTTGCCCTGAGCAGACACCACGGAGCGCAGTGAGGATGATGAAATCAGAGGGGGGCCTCACTGAGGAAGCTGTTGGCCACAGAGAAATCTGATTACGCACATTACCCCTGACACTGCAGATTTACCAGAGAAGAGGGAAAATTAGAAAAGGCAACATTCTGGTTTTCACACCTGAGGACAGAGAAAGCTTGAGGCATCATACTGGTTTTTGATACGAGTGCCTGTTTCATACCGCACGTGTCTTTTTGTAGCATCGTTTACCACCAACGCACCGTAGCTTCCAGCCCTCCCCGTGTGCCTGGCCTGCACTGGAGAGCTTCTCAGGCACAGGCTTCCGTGTATCCAGTGAGGCCGTTAGAACCGTGCTATCCCTGGTTTCAAGAGGAAAACAAAATTGAAAACACAGCCTGGTTTGCAACAGGATAATTCAAAAAATGTAATATGACAAGAATAGGTTCGCCATCCCGGTTTGCATGGTGGCACGGACCATCAGTAATGTCACCGTCATTTTCCCTACGGAAGATGTTGAATTTTTAATTCCTATTATTGTTTGCTGGTTTGGTTTTGGGGGTTGTTGGTTTTTTTTTTTTCATTTCTCTCAGTTGTGTGGAGAGGCCAGCTCCCTGGCTAAGGTGAAAGACTCTTTTTAAAAATTCTTAGACTTGATTCATTAAAGATTAAGCACATACATCAAACTAAACCCAAAATTAAATGTAAAATCTCTTAGGTAGTTATAAATAAATCCATACTCGTGTTGATTATTTTGTGCATTTGCTTAAAATGAAAAGCTCTTGGGAAGATCACACATTTACAGAGCTGCCTGAGAGAAAATTTATAGCTTGTCAGCTGCATAAAGATATCATCTTCCAAAGTATTTTTGGGTGACATGGTAACAACATTCAACGAGATGTTAAACAAAAATCCTTTGCAAGCTGTGTCTATGTTCACTCTGATACTGCTCAAAAGTTTATTTCTCTCAAAATGAAAGCCAGCAAGCACATCATTTGAACATCGGCACGGTGAAATACACATCCTTTATAATAATTCTGGAGCGAACCCTGCCCTGGCCGGCCCAGCGGGAGTAAGGAGAGCGTTGCACAGCGCAGCCGATACCGCAGGGATCCTGCGGACGGGGCTGGATTCCGACGGGCACGCCCCAGGGAGGCACTTCAAACCGTGATAAAATACCACAACCCTTCTGCCTGCCTGGCCTTACACACAGTATTAGGGAACCCTACAATATCACCGTCGTCTTCTTTTAAATCATGTGCAATTGAAGGAGTATCACATCACGCAGAGGCCTGCCACAGGCTCAGTCTTGGTTTTTTCTCAATATCTTATTGTAAGACATGCTTCCTTAAAAATTTATGACAAGAGTGCTAATGGAAAAAAATCCCTTGTTTGTTCAGAAGAACAGAAGCTCTAGAACATGGGGATTTCTTGCTGCAGAACTGTTCCTGCTGTTGGGCACCCTACACATTAGACAGTTTGGATGGGCAGGAGGGAAAGCTGCTGCCACAGCGGTAAAACCAAGTGTCCCTGTATGTGTCCTAAACTGCACTATTCGGAGAGCAATCTGAAATAAATCGACTCCAATAGTTTCAACAAACATGTGTGTCCCTTTAGTCATCGCGTTACAGACAATAATTTTCACAATCAATAAATTTCACCCATGAGCTTCCAATAAACACTCCTTAGAAGTGCACTACAATGGGAGGCCCTGGAATGTGACCTGTCCTGGTCACTCACCAAAGCAGAATCTTCCCCAGCTGCACATCAAAGCCGCTGCAAAACTGCTCGTAGCAAGGAATTAAGAGTTCACTCAAGAAATCCAACAGACTGACCCTATCAAAATTCGCCTCATTGTTCACTGTAGAGTTCCTATAGGGCTGCATCCAAAGTTTGGGGGTTTTTGTTGTGGAGTTCTTTTGGAGGCAGACATAAATTTCAGTGTATTTCTGGAAAACGGGAAAGAACTTCCTGCTTCCAACTACTAAATCTGCCACCCCTCCTCATTTCCAGTTTCATTTCGACAATTTAGCTTCCTTTCAAAATGACTGCTCTCTCTTGAAAAGTTTTATTTCACTATTCAGGCTCAACTTTTCAAATCGTGCATTGTTTCTTTCATGGTTGCATCTCTTCCTTTTTCTCCTTAGTTCAGAAATTCCTTAGGAAACTGCTTCAAGCCATGGCCACTTTAACCTCTTCCTCCTTTTAAAACTGGTGTTTACCATAAGGTCCCAATTTTATTGCCACCTCCCAGATTGCTGTCCAACAATTAGACATGGAAAAGCAGAAGGGTATCTGGAGTTTCCATCATGGAGGAAGTACCCCTCGGGAGCGAAAACCAACCCACGGCTGCTGCATCTGCTGAATTCTAATGGAAATTAATTTAATCTAGTTAGAGGATGGACACTGGGGTTATTAGTGCCAGAGGCCTTCTGAAGTGTGCACATGCTCATCATAAATCCGCACAAACTCCTTCAAATGTCATTTATCTTTGTAGCTTTCTAGTTTCGTAACTTGGCTATAACACGGCACTTAATGAAACCATAACAAAATCCTTTTACGATGCAAAGCTTTTTCCAGCATGATTTTATACAGTACAGACTGGCAACCAGCACAAACCAGAACTGCATGTCTCAAACCTGTCACCATACTTAACACCCTGTCCCCAAACCTGCTTGGCACGAAGAGGATGGGGAAACGACCGTATCCTGGAAAGGAGGTACCGCTCCACAGCTGGTCAATACCAATGAAGCAGGGAGGTTACACGTTGCCATCTCTTGTGCTGAGGGAGGAAAACAGCGAGCAAAAAGTGAGTCTTGCCCCTGAAGTCCTTGGTCCAAGTGAGGCACTTTTCCAAGCCATCCCCAGTTTATCGTGTTGAACGGCAGTTGCAATGGCGCCAAGGAGGAAATGTTGTGATCTGACCTAAGAATGTTCACGCACTACACAACTGATTTTGGCCAGGCGGCTCAGCAGTGCTGGTGGCTCTGCCTTTCAGGTCAGTTGCTGTATGCTTTTTTCTTTTTTTTGTGCACCAGCAGAGATAAGCTTTGACCAAGTGCTGTAACTGCATACTACTGCCCGTACAGACAAGCTACAAGGCTAATGGAAAAATATAATTTACTGGTTTGGAAACCTGACAGATATTATTTCCTACATCAAAAGGATTATATTATCTACAAGATAAACTATGAGTAACGTATGCATTATACTGTGTTAGTAACCTACCAAGATTCATCTAGACAAGCCTAACTTGGGAATATCCTTTCTAATACGTCTCCTTTTGTAGATATTTAATACAAACAGTACCAACCCTCCATATTCTAGGATACCCTGAATTCAGACAATTAACAAGAAAAGCAAAATAGGACGTGAAGTCCTGTGCCTCTGTTCCCAAAAGCAGACTCTGTGTGTCCTGGGGGAAGAGGGAATAGTTACTGCACTTCCCAGTTCCAATTTTTCCTTGTCTTCATGCGCACATAGAGACGTCGGGTATGTTTGACTCACTACCCTTGCAGTACCTACAAGGGGAGTAGGAAAAATCCAACTCTTCATGACTGTCATTCATGGGGGAATCCTCCTGAACAACAAGGACATCAAAATGCTGACCAACAACAACTCATCCTTTTGATGTCTCATCTGGGACACGAGACAGGGAAAGGCAGTGGGGTTACCTACGGGCAAGTCCCCTGGCTCAGGCACACATACACAGCCCTCGTGCGGTTGGCTCAGTTTTGTGATGGCAGACAGAATTTAGTTTCTTCTTCTGTACAAACTGTAACTGCCTACCTCTTCCGATTACAAGACACTGAAGTGTATTAGGCAGAAACATGTCAATTGGATTTTCAGAAATCTTTGTTTGGTGAGAGATCCCTTTACGTAGTCTTAATGGCATCAAGTCCAGTTCACACCAGGCTAAGTTACGCAGGCAATACTTCTTTTAGTAAATGCACGCGTGCCTATAAATCCTAATCGTGTGCCAGGGCTTCAGCACGCCGGTTGTTTAATGAATATAAAGTTAGAAGAACCCTTCCTGCCCCACAGAGACTTTTGTGTAAGGTGGGAGAGAGAAAAGAGAGTATGGACCAAAGAAAGTGGCAACAAAAGCAAGCAATAGAGGAAGTAGTTACAGTATGCTGACATCCTGATAGTCCCCTGCTTTGTAGGCATGCCCCCTCTCAAAAAAAAAAAACACCCACCCCCAAAAAAAAAGGGAGGAGGGCAAAAAATTTACTGGTATTTGAATGAAAAGAACAGTTTTGCAGGTGTGCAAAACCGTCTTCTGAAGCCTGAGGAGTGGCACAGAAAAATGTGAATATTTTAATTCAGTAATTAACTAAAAAGGCACGAATCCTACTGTGCTGAGGTTATTGGAGGAAGGATTTAACCATTCAGCACCGCTCCGAGGTGGCAGACAGTAACGGAGAGGCTGTGAATGGATCTAAGAAGGAGGATGGCTTGTTTGCTTGATGCAATTATGCAAACCAAAAGCGTATGACCCCAGAAAGGGATCGTATTCTCAAAGCCACTGTCTAGCTAAACCATTTTTTTTCCAAGATAGACATCAGGAGAGAGAAGTACCAGAATATGTTCATTTATTATGAAGCACATATACAGAATTTTAGAAATACAGCTTTTCTCCCCCCACCCCCCACATACTGTATTTTGGAGTGGTACTGAGAATCAATCCTCACAACGTGGTTTTGGAAAGCATCTGACATTCGCCAGCTACATGTTCAAACAGAAGAGTCCCCTGGCATCACCACTTGCTCACACACAGCTTCACTTACACACACTCCATTTTTCATGAGCGGCCCACATCAGCCGTGTAACGTTCCTGACGGAGAAGCCTTACTGCTTTTCCTCTGCTGTTTTTCAGTAAGACAAGGCTTCTGTTTCCTCTGGGTCCTACCGTTTCCTCTTCGTTACTTTATATCCCGAGGCACAGAAGAGCATCTGCTGCCTTCATTGTATTTCTCTGCTGCCTGTAAGGAGTAATCGTCATGCTCGGTGTATGTGAGACCTTCATTAGGAGAGATTCATTTTGGCCAGAAGACCTCTCTCTGGTTTGGGAAAAGACAAGGTTATTTCTTCTGTTACATCTCTGGCCTCACGGAGAGACTGTTTTCGGCCTTCCCTACTTGCTGAACATCTAGCCTGAGTTTCATCTTCCAAAGAAGCAGATCTCCACACGTTTATGATTCTGTACAAACACAGTTACGTATACGCACTTGCACAGGACTGATCCCACTCTGTAAAAGGCTTTGGAGTTCCCACAATATTAGAAGTGTATGCATGGCTGGAAACATCCATACCCCATTCGTGCCCTTTACAGAGAGACTCAGGGGCCGAGCATGAACAGCTGAGCTATAGCCAAACGGATCTCCCAGGCTAACTCATACGTTGCATTTTAAATTAGCATTTCTGTCCCTCTGACGATGGTGCAGCTGTGAAGAAAAAGCTGTCTGGATACTCTGCATCCCGCTTCCAGTTTAATAGAGAGAATGGAAAGTGCTGTCATATTTCTTCTGTAGATATCTGCCAACATTCTGGGCTGTAATTCCTGGAAAATCTCCCACAGGTTTCAATAGGTGGTAGAGAAGGGCTATTTTACAATTGTCATCAGTAGTTTTGGGTATCAATCCTGTTTGATCTGCATCAACACGGATGCAATTTGTCAGGCATCAGATCTTCAGGGAGCTCCCCTGGTGCTTGTGGATAGTCCTCAGAAAAACTCCCATTTTATTACATTCCTTGAGTAACACATGGGCAAGAGAGCTGCTTTAAACCTTTTCCATTTTCAGGAGAATTTCTAACACAGCTTGTGTTAGAATCTCTGTAGCTTTAGTGATTTGAGCCTAACAGGCAGACTAATTGCTCAAGTCTTCGAATCTCTCAACTGGAAAGAGATTGCTACCTGTAATTTAATTTATTAACTGTGCACATACCTTTAATTCTCTACAGGAATTAAGTAAAGGATAAAAAGGGGAATAATATATCTTATAGCCATACATTTAAGTGGCTATGAATTAACTCCCTCAGTTACTGCATAATCCATTATATTTTGCTTCTCTTATCCTCTACTTATTACTGAAAAGCCCGACTGGACAAAAGGGAAACAAGGAGAACTTGAGAAGAAATAGAAAGGACCACTGAGAGGTATATCTGGATATGTACGGCAGGAAATCAACGTCGTCGTTAGCATCCAGGATTTCACTGTACCCTACTAACCTCTACATGGGGATTTTGCAGGCAAGTTCCAATGAGGAAAATAATGTCTAAGGGTCTACACAGTGAGAAGGGACCTTCTAAGCTAGAGCGAGACCTCATACAGGGTAAACCATATATGCTGTCTCTATATTCTAAGACCTCTGTTCAAGGGGGCGCGTGTCTGCGTTAGGTTCGTCACTTGAGAAAGGGAACAGTGGTAGCATCTGCACAATTTAAACAGGAAAGTAATACTCTCTTTAAAAACACAAATTAAGAACTTACAAATTATTAAATAGTAAGGTTTTGAGCTTCATATAACCTGAATGTGGTCTCCTTTCCAGTGACCACAATCTAACTCCATCCACAGAAAGATGTGAAATAATTTCATTACTAGAGAGGTAAAATACACTGCACATCTGTAAATTAATCACGAGGGACGGAGGCAATGTTTTCATATAGCACACACAGGAAGGCCGATGATTACGAGGAACGTAATCACTTCCCACTCTGCTGAACAGCGTTCTCCAGTTTAACAGATCCAGAGTTCCCTGGCTTTTCCTGGCTACGTTGCGCTTACAGCCGCTGCGAAAGGAACGGCTCACAATCTAAATGAGCAACTTCTTGGGTAACAACTCGGCGATGGTTCAAAGGACGTGTTTGTGACACCACCAAGTTCCTCCCGCGCACGATGGCCATGCGATAATGTAAACCTGCAAACAGAAGGCAGAGCTTGAACCTACAGGAACGCAAGGCACAACCTTGTAGGCTTTCAGGGGAATGTAGAGGCAGTGGACATCAAGACAAAGACTTTGTGAGCATCATCTTACTTGCTATCATCATATTTAAACTCTCTGTGCTGATTTGTTGTAATCACCATCTTTCTCTCACTCTGTGTCATCAGGCTACAAGCGAACATGCTCACACCCTGTAATTAATTATCGCTCTACAGGGAAAATTTATGAGATTGCCAATGTTTGCATTACAATTTATAATGCAAGAAAATGTCTACAAATGAACTTTATCTGCCCATCTGTCACCAAAATCTCCGAATCACATCTCAATATTCTGATTTTCCTTAAAAATACAACTTGTATTTCTTCTGTATCTTTCCAGCATTCTTTTTACAAGGGGGAGGGGGTGTCAAGGGTTCAAAATTTAAGCCAGGATAGATTCAAGCATGCCATGCAAGAACACCTAATCTCTCAGCATCATACAAAGCAGAAACGTTCAGCTGTGTGATGATACAGATAACCTTTCCCATTATTTCCCACAGAAAGCACGAGTGTTTGTTTAAACTAAATATAAACATATCAAACGCATATTTCCTCATTTTATGTATGTCAGACTGAAGAATATTTAAAGCATTTTTTATTGTTATTATTAAGATAAAAGGTATTTTCCTTTTAATGTGTATTTCATGTACTTTGACATGATCTGGGAAACCACCCAGAATAAAAGAACTAAATAGATTTATTTCCACAGCGATATGCTGCCAACCAGCGTTGGATAAGAAGGCCAGAAGCCAAGTTCCAATCTTCTGAGTCAAATCCACAATAGAAAACAATGTCACCACTTCACATTTTCTGGAAACGTTGTCTGTCTTTTTTGCTACCCATTTGTCAGCACTCCATGAAGCTTCTGCCGCACCATAATGAACTGTTAGCTACCCCAGATTATTCACTATTATTAATGTAATGTCTTGCACTATTTGGCCAGATATTTTTGAAGTCTCATTAGCAAAGGTTACGACATTAGTGAAGATTTAGCCCTGGCATGGCCACGGAAAGAAAGGCTGAGCTGTTATACCATGTAGTCATTTTGCAAGTTATATTAGCCATACTTCCACACTTGGTACAACTGTGTTTATACCAGGTATTCTGTTGGTAAGAGAAGAAAACATAATTACTGACAAAAATTCGCTCTGCGAGCAGTGAAATCAGTCAAGTCCAGCCTCCTCTCTGAAATCTGAGTGCTTGCAGCATCTGAGCACTTACCGTCACAAATACAGTGAGGAACAAGCCTCCCCTCGTCCCTTTGGTAGACACCGGGCAGTGGTGTGAAGGCTGACAACCTGAGAAGCCACTGAAAAAGGGCAGAATCTCATAAAACTCATTTCACTGAAAGCCAAGCAGAGTAAATCTCAGGTCCTAAGCTAGGTTATTACCCATCAAGGTGCTACAGTGTGCATCAGGATTTAGGAGCAGCAATGATATTCAGAAATCTGCATATTAAATTAGTATTAAATGCTTTCTAGCAAGTGTGAAAACATAATTTACAAGTTAGTTATGAGATAGACTATGTTAACGTAAGATGCTTTTTAAGAAAATATACTCGATGCATGCTGCTCATACCACCAACTGCAGACAGCTGCGTAACGTGATACACGCAGGATAAAAATAAGAGAGAGCTATGAAAACGTCTGCTATCTTTAACTCATTACACTTCTACAGTCCACTGCAGAGAAAGGTTGAAGCCTAGAGTTGACTTAGATTTATTTTTTGGAGATTCTAGCAGCTCCTAGGAGGAGCTCCAAATGCTGCCAGAACACCTTTGATTTATCTGGAAACGCGTAAGCCAAGTGTGCTTCGATTGCTGCTGTTTTCCACCGTCCTTCCTCCGCTGGCAGTACGCGCCCTCCGCAGAACGCCAGCGTAGCGTGCCGCAGCCGTTGAACTTCTCCTGACCCGTGCAAGGGGCCAGAAGAACTGAAGACACAGGCTATTTTAATTTCTTTATAGTCAGCTTGTGCGAAAGGTCAGCATGCAGAGCAGGGGTGGGTCAGAGCCCGTTGACACAACGGCGGTGTTACGTAGGTGCACTGGGATGGAGGTTTGCATAGGAAGTTGCAATTCCAGTTTATGTACCAGAGGAAGGTCACACAGCAGAAGTCCCTGCCGTTGGTTTCGGGGATCCTAAGAAATAAACTGATTAAAAGATGGTGGAACCGTATCTACTTCCTCCCGCCGCTTCGCGTTCAGCACCACCGCAGTGCAGTAACAGAGATAACGTGGGCGTTGGGATCACTCTTGCGTGAGCATGGCACGTACCCCAAGGTGCATCCTGCTTTAAGCTAAATTCTGCCCCAAGTCACAGCAAAAGCTCTCTCCATCCCGCTTACCCTCCGGTTTGAAGAGATCCTACTCCATACATTTTACCTTCAGAACCTCAACATTTTTATTTCAGCCACATCCTTTCTCCTTGGCATATGTTCCAAGGAATATCAGTAAAGTTTGCTTAGAAGAAGGGTGTTTTGTTCCTAGGGTGGCTAGTAAGTGGTACCTAGCATTGCACAGAGTTACATACTATGATTATTCTCCGTGGCGTATGCTTTCTAAAGCACATATATGTAATTTCGACAGGACTAACCGTTGTATCCTAGTACGTGCAGAACTACAACATCAAAAGTCAACTCTCCCAACCCACGCTCTCTAGGCGACTGGCCGATCCCCCTTTCTTTCCCATTTTGTGGCACAGCAGAGCACGCCCTGCCCTCTCCATACAGGCATTTCCTCTGAACTCCCCTACTCAGGAGGGAGTTTCCCAAAGGAAAGCCTTCCAAATTCCATGTCAACTTGTGACCCCGGAGCAAACTAGCTGACATGCCAGTACCTCCCAAGGGTGACATATCTATTCCCCCGACACACGAGCACCTTGAACTCAGCGTTATGTGGTCCAGATTGCGGGGATGACTAGATCCTGACGCAATCCTGCTGATTTAGCAGGATTGCATAGAGGTGCCTTTGGTTTGTGGCACTCAGCAATGATTTCATCTCTATTTTGAAAGTGTACTGGGAAAAGATAAAACCCCTCAGACCGCCGGATTGGTTCCTTTTCTTTTTTCCCCACTGCTGGTACTCTAAAAAAACTCGGAAAACCGCAGCATGCCACGTAGCTACCATTCCTTCGAAGGCAGGCATTCTGCTCCGCTCCCCGCGCGCTCGTTTTTAGTACTATTGCCCCCTTCTAAATACCTGCCATACTCCGAAGGGACGATCCTGTACTCCTCCTCCTGTTTCCAGCCCCTGTGGCCTGCCTGGCGTACATAGATAAGGACAGGGCGCAATCGCAGTGCAGATGTTAGAACCTAACCTTACATATACAGCCCTCACGGATGATATCAACATAACAATAAAATCACCTCCTGAGGAACTCAGGAGCACACTTGCAGTCCCACCAAGGTCAAAGAACATGTAGGAAAACAGCATTTGTCCCACAATAAAAATGTCCCCATTCTGCATAAACAAACTTGATTCCATGAGCCACTCAGTTTTCTTCAAATAAACTTTTCTTTTCTTTTTTTCTTTTTTTTTAAACAGTGCCATTTAGGCTTCCAATCACTTAGTTCCAATTTCCAGATTTAATATCCTGTGTTAGTGAAACAGGTTTGAAAATGTTCTACCAGTCTAACAGAAAAATAAATAAAAACAATTTTTGAGTTGAAAAGTCCCCTCTTCAAATGTAGCAGCCATACTCACTAAAACACGAGTGGGTTTTTTTCCATTTTTAGGTACATGGCAATTATGTGTATGTTTTTGTGGATGATCCTCAGAAGTTCATTGAACATTTTAGACTTTCAGCTTCCAGTAGAAACATTTTTTGTAGGATTTGCTGATTCTCCAGCAATATCTGCAGATGCTCTCCAAAACTTTCCCTGCTGCTGAATGCTAGAAAAGGTGAAGGAAACAATTATAGGAGAAAAGAGGTAAAAGGAGTGGTTTATGGTAAGAAAGAGCCATTAATCTCTCATTTCAGACAGCAACAGCTATAGCGGTGCAGACTCTTGCAAAACTTCTTCCCTCTAGCACTAATTGTAAACACGTCAAGAACTGCAATCAGTGGGGATGATCCCACTTCTGCTTCTCCCAGCAGTAGTGGGGGTAACTGGTTTTGACTGGGTAGTGGATAAAACTAGGAGCACAGGATGAGACTGTAGAATTTTATTTCCTCTGTATTCACTTTCATTTTTTGAATTAAGCCTCTGCTGCAGCAACAGCAGCTAAAAACATTGCTGAGATTAAATTTAGGGAAAAAAGTGTGCATGTGCATATTTCTATTTGTGAAAGATTTGCATGTAGGAGTTTATGTGCGAGGCACACATTCCTGTCATCAGCGGTCAAAAACTCCAATCTCAGTGGGGCTTTCCTCTGCGGAATTCAAAGCACTGCTGCTGATGACCCCGCTGTTCCTCACCATGGCCCACAAGTCACACACAAATGGGGCTTTACCAGGCTCTGCCGGCCCGCTGGAGCCCTTTGCCAGCGCATTATGGTGTTAGCCTGCCATTTGTTCCTGTGTTGTTCGTCTAATTTCTGTTAATGCTGCATGAGCACAGAGAAGGGAGAGGACAAGGAAGCATGATCCGTAGCTGGGACATCTGGAGTCTCCCATTTTCAGATAAACTTTAAAAATAATTAAGCTTTTTGTACGAAAAGACACACTGCCCTATTTCTGCGGCAAAATTGGCATCAAATGTCGTAGCTTTGCTCAGTCACAGAAATGCAGAGCAACCTAGGCCCGGCCCCCTGCTCCAAGCGGGCACAAGCAGATCTGGTGGAGCAGGGCTTTGTCCTGCCTGGTTCTCCAAGGATGAGAATCCCGTGACGTCTCCGGGCATCTGTCCCAGTGTCTGATCACCCTCACAGTGAATACATTGATCTTCACATGGAACTGTAATTTCCCGTGTTCCAGTTTGCATCCGTAGTCTCCCATCCTATGGCTGCACGCTCCCTGGGAAGAGTCACTCCCCCGTTGTCTTTTTTTTTTTTTTACCTTCCCATTAAACAGATGGAGAGAGCAATACGGTTTCCACTCCTTCAGGTTCACATAACCCCGTTCTCTCAGCCTCTCCTTACGTATCACGTACTTCAAGCCCCTGGTGATCGCAGCAGCCTTTTCCTGAATTAACTCCACTACGTCAGCGGCTTTCTGGTACTGGAGAGCCATTAGAAGGTTTCCAGGGCTGCTGTACCAGGCAGCTGCATCTCAGTTAAACGCCTGTCAAAGGTTTGAAATTCTTTCAAAAGTAGCAGTAGAATATTTTACAAATGGATCATAAACTGTCATACTTTTGCGTTTTATCTCCTCCATCTTGCACCAAGCTTTTACACGCTACAATACACATGATTTAATAGATATCAATACCAGAAACTGTCAAACTTCTGTTTTCTGAAGTTCTTCTGCTGGAATTAGGAACTGGAAACTAGGACACATCCTGCGTAAGCTTTACCTCCACTCACAGGAAAGAGACATATTAACAAGGACAGCGGGACTTTGAGAAGTGTCACAGCTTTGCTGTCCCAGATTTAAAAAGGAAATAGCAATGCAGCGCCTGCTGCACTGACACTGACTCCTGGGAGCCAGAGGGAAAGCAGATGAAAAGCAACTTTTTTTTTTTTTTTTTAACTGACAGCACAGGTTTCTAAATTTACACCTCCAAATAGAGAGATCCTGCAAAGATCTTAAAGTGATACCTTACCCTGCTTTTAGAAACAATAATTTTTTTTAAAGTGCTATTCATATGCAGAAAAATAACAGCACAGGGATTACATCACCTCAAAAATACATAAAAGGATAATCAAGGATTCTGGGCTGGGCAGACAAAGGTGGTGCAAACACCAGCCTTCTCTTGGTTAACACTGCCAAAAGCCAAACAAAACAAACTTTCTCCCGTTCACAGTGTATCCTGCAAAGCCTGGTTCCAACGGGGCGTGCGAACGAGGGGAGCAGAGGCAAAGCGGTGACCTCCCGCGGGCCGGCGTGCTGGAGCAAACGCTGCGTCCTTCTAAGAAAACACCGCGCCGGTCCCTGTGTGACGCTGCACCTGTCGAACTCCAGCGGGATGCCTCGCGTTCTCTCCAGGTGGTTTCCGGAAGCACTCAGAGGATCTCCACAGCTCCAATAACAGCGCTTTCAGCTTCGCTTTTTTTTTTTTTTTTTAAACCAATGGACACCTGGAGGCAAAATGGGGATTCGAGACCCCTAAATCCTACATTAAATTGCTGACTAGGTTACTTGGATACGTCAGCCTGCATGGTAGGCACCAAATCTTTGACCTCATTTAAGCTACTGCAAAAACAGAGACACAAAGATAGCAGTGAAAAACATTTAAAATTAGTCTCTGAGATGTTCAGACAGCATGTGCTCAATGCTGTTCTATTCACTGGCAGGGACGGAGTGCTGGAATCAGGAAGCTTCATCAAAACCGAAAACGACGGCGGCTGGCGTGGCGAGAACAAGCGCGAACGAAGCCAGCCAGCTCCTCAGCCTGTCTGCAGGCAGCAGAATTCCGCCTGTTTGTTTTGCATGAGTCCCCAAAGAGTTTACCCCCAGGGGGGTAAGACTTTCAGCCCCTGGCAGATGGCTAAGGCTGCTAGCTAACGGGGACAGGAGCGAGAGACCTGCCAACTCCTTGCATGAGAAGCTACAGCTTGCGCGGAAGCGTGGTCAGAAGTCACACCGGTGCCAACGGCAGTGCCGCCTTTCCGGAACAAGTCCTTGCGTAGCTGGGCAATCCCAGTATTGCCAGTCTCAGCCTCTCCCATTCAAGTCTCACGTACTGTAGCAGTTGGTGGTGTTTTCTTCAGCTCATACTTTCTTTTGAGAAATCAGATGCTAGTGGCACGTCTGGTATTTTAGAGTTTTGCTATGGATGCTGATCGATACAACTGGTGGAGCTCTTACATAATATAATCACGGGAAAATTATTGAAAAAAGAGCTTTCCTCTGAAACACTTTAAGGTACCTTGAAGGGGGAAAGGATATCTGCAGTTCAGTACAAGAAAAAAAGTACAACCTACTCATAAAACTTGAAAAGAAACTGCCTTTATCTCTGAAATATTGCCAGTGCCAACCTTATTAATAGTTTTCTGAAGGACAATGTAAAACATGAAACTCCATAACGATCCAACCAGCAAAACCAACCAAGATGAGAGCATAGACAGGAGATTGTTTTTGTTGTTGTGGTTTGTTTGTTTTTAAGAGCTACAAACAGAGAAAGAAAGCACTGTTTTGAACTGTCCTGTTCTTATTTTTTGACTAAATAAAAACGGTGGACAAGGGTCGGGCAACGGACATAATCTACCTGGACTTGTGCAAAGCTTTTGACACTGCCCCGCACGACATCCTTCTCTCTAAACTGGAGAGACACGGGTTTGATGGACGGAGCACTCGGTGGGTAAGGAGTTGGCTGGATGGCCGCACTCAGAGAGTGGTGGTCAACGGCTCAATGTCCAAGTGGAGACCGGTCACCAGTGGTGTCCCTCAGGGGTCCGTGTTGGGCCCGGCCCTGTTCAACATCTTTGTCGGCGACATGGACAGCAGGACAGAGTGCACCCTCAGCAAGTTCGCCGATGACACCAAGCTGTGTGGTGCCGTCGACACGCTGGAAGGGAGGGATGCCATCCAGAGGGACCTGGACAGGCTGGAGAGGTGGGCCCATGCCAGCCTCACGGAGTTCAACCAGGCCAAGGGCAAGGTCCTGCACCTGGGTCGTGGCAATCCCAGGCACAAATCCAGGCTGGGCAGAGAATGGATGGAGAGCAGCCCTGAGGAGAAGGACTTGGGAGTGATGGTGGGCGAGAGGCTCAACATGAGCTGGCAATGCGCCCTTGCGGCCCAGAAGGCCAATGGCATCCTGGCTGCATCAGGAGGAGCGTGGCCAGCAGGTCGAGGGAGGGGATTCTGCCCCTCTACTCTGCCCTGGTGAGACCCCACCTGCAGCGCTGCGTCCAGTTCTGGAGTCCCCAACATAAGAAGGACATGGACCAGTTGGAGAGGGTCCAGAGGAGGGCCACAAAGATGATCAGAGGGCTGGAGCACCTCTCCGATGAGGACAGGCTGAGAGAGCTGGGGCTGTTCAGCCTGGAGAAGAGGAGGCTCCGGGGAGACCTGATAGCGGTCTTCCAGTACCTCAAGGGGGCCTACAGGAAGGATGGGGAGAGGCTGTTCAGTAGGGCCTGTTGTGATAGGACAAGGGGTAATGGGTTTAAATTAGAAGGAGGGAGGTTTAGATTCGATATTAGAAAAAAATTTTTTACAATGAGAGTTGTAGAGCACTGTCCCAGGTTGCCCAGAGAGGTGGTGGATGCCCCATCCCTGGAAACGTTCAAGGCCAGGCTGGATGGGGCTCTGAGCAACCTGATCTAGTCAGGGATGTCCCTGCTTCTTGCAGGGGGTTTGGACTAGATGACCTTTGAAGGTCCCTTCCAACTCTAGCCATTCTATGATTCTATGATCTTCACGATGGCAATGGACATTTATGTTTTGGCAACGGATTCATACCCCAGTAATGAATCCCCAAAACTAGGGCAAGTAGGACAGAGCATGCAGGATTTGTGCCCATCTGCTGTGTCTAAGTCTAGGCAGTTGCATGATATTAACTGCATATATTACAAGGATGTAACAGTGCTTAATTACATCTTAGGTAACACTTAGCGCAATCAGAAAAATTAACAAAATTAATCTTTATAACCTGTAAGATATTGGCAGATCATAATTTTACGAATTGAAATGCAATTATTTGATTTCCGTGACCCAAAGGACTGAAAATTGCAGGGAATCAGGATAGAAAATTGAATACAGCGGTTTCCGCTCAAAGCCAGAGAAGCTCAGCATGGGCTGGAGCGCACACGTTCAGCTGGACCTCTCCCCATCTCCTGACTCCCCAACGGCTTTTGTTACGTATGGGAACAGCTTCCCGTGTTTCTAAACGGCAAAATGAACACGACTTGGCCATGCAACTTAAGTTCAATCAAGAAAGCCCATCACTTTGAGGTTACATCTGCCTTACATTGGTAAGGAATTAAATTTGTTCACTGACTAATCAACAATACCAATGTCCTTCATCGTCACTAATGCTCAAAGGCAAAAACTTAAATAGCATGATCATCAAGGGATCTTTTCTTCATGGATTCAGGACCCTGTTGCTGTTTCAAGTATTCAGCACCTCAAAGGGAGATGCTTGGTACTTCTCTGATTTGGTCATACAGGTCCAAATTAATTTACTCTTGGAGGAAATAAACTGGAAGTTTGCCAAAGGCTAGCAAAGCAGCTTGTCAAGTTTCTATTATGGCAAACAACAAAAATCAATTCAGACTGAAAACTTCCACTACCTAGGATTAGAAATTTTGCTGTTACACCTCCGCAAAGTGCTCCCTGAAATGTTGTTGTACAAGAGCCTCTGCTCACCACACTGCAGCAGCATTCTGCACCTGAACTTCAATTTAATTTTCTGTTTTTTCTTAAGATACTTAGCATTAAAGGGCACTTAGTCGGTCTCAGTTAGCGGGATTGATGGCAAATTTTATCTCATAAGAGTAATGCAAACAAAGTATTCGAGCCTCCAGACACCTATTGCAGCACGCTGGAAAGAGGCCAACTCTCACTCACAATGTTCTTTCACTAAATTAAATCCAGATGTTTACATGGAATAAAATATTAACAAATATCTCCCAAGGGCAGCCAATCATTATTGAGTGCTTTAATAACCTAAACCAAAAATTCTTTAAGGTGACAACTAGCCTGTAGCCAGATACTTTTCTTTCTTATACTTCATATTTTTGATAATGTAGGGTGTATTATCCTAATTTAATTCCAGCTTGTCATCAACAAAATACTTATCTGGGATAATTCTGAAAAAGCTGTACAACAAACCATTTGTGAAAGCAGTAATAAGTTAGTTCTACACATATGGTTCCAATTTGGGTGGTGGGTTTTTTTCCTCTATAAACATAAGTTACTTGTTGTAGGTTTTTTTTTTTTTTGTAGCACAAATCAGGTATCTTTGAGAGAGAGATCTAGACAGAAAAGAAAAGCTGCATTTACATTTTAAAACTGCTTCAATAGCCCCCCATTTTGTCCCTAAAACAATATAGCACTATTTAACAGCATTCCAGTTCTCGAAAAGCAAATTCTTAGAGAGGCTTTTATTTAACAGGAATTTCCTGGAAAGACATTTCATCTTTACATTTCTTGGGAAAATTACTTGACATTGGCTAAACAAGCTTATAATTTATTTGTGTCTGCAGCTCGTACACACGCAAATCTGGAATTTAGATTTCACATGAATTCAGTGTGAAGCTGACCTGTGAGGACTCAATAGCACGTCGAGAAACTAATACGCCCTTTCGATATGTTCAAGCATACAGCAAGTGCGAGATTCTCATTTACCTTCCAACTTCCCCCGTGGCTAGTTTGGCCTAATTTGCTTTCTTAGGGTCTTGCAATACGCAAGAAGTAAAGTTATGGTCCATTTTAGTACTAAAAAGTATTTTAATACTTAAAAATGTATACTAAGTTTTCTTATGTTAAATTTCTTTCTCTTTCACTTTCTTAAATGCACTTACCAACGTCTATCCCCCTGGTCCAAATACGAGCCAGCTCCCTGTCCTTGACAATTAAGGATGCCCATTCCCCTCGTACGCACAAGTCTTCTCCTGAAGTGCCACTAAGTGTTTGGTCAGAAAAACCCTGTCATTACCAAGACTCTCCAGGCACAAATTTCTTTCTTCCTCAAAATCACTCTCTGCCAAAGCTTGTCCCCCTTGCCTGTCCCAGCTGTTGCAACCATTTGGCATGCAAGGAATCTCTAGCCCCCTGATTTACCACATCAGAGCGGTAAAGCGTGGCCGTATCATGAGTGGAAACATGTCCCAGAGACTTCAAGAGAAAGTATTCTTGTCACCAGGAAAGCTGTTTACATTATGTGTCTGGTAAAATGCAATGTATGGATAGAAAAGCTGAAATTCTACATAAGGCATAGACATTTCTAGAGCATCTTTACACATAAAGGCTGTGAGGAATTACAAAGTTCAAAGAATGCTCAAAACATCAGATACACTGGAGAGTTTAACCATCCTACTTTATACTTCCCTTAAACAAGAGAAGAAAATATGTGGGATGTGTTAAAAGCTTTCAGTACATTTGTCATGTGACAAGACAATGGAACATGCAAAAATGCATCAGCTAAGACTCTTAAGTACTTTTCACAGAGAAATACCTGCGGGACATACCCACGGACACGCGAAGACCAAGCCAAGACAAACACAGATGGTGAAGCCCTTCTCAGACCCTATCTGGTGTCAAAGGCAGGAGAAGGTATCAAATGAATTTTGCAACCCAAAAGTATGTGAGGAATCCAAACTCTTCGATCTGCTCTGCAACAAGCAGAAGCACACTAAAACAGACAACGGTGCACGAAGCAGAATTTCTGGGTTTGCTTTTTGGTTTGCTACCAGGGACGCCTTTCAGAACTGGACCAGAACTGACACGCCTGTGTGGCCGTTGATACACACGTGGCTACTGCCTTCTCTTTGGCTTTACTTGAATTTCCTGTCAGTTACTGAAATGAGATACCAAGCATGGCAACTAAAAAATGTCCAGTGTTATAGTGACATACAGAAGAGATGTCACAGAGTGGATTCTTCCCTCCTCTACACAGACTGGATGGTGTCACTGAAAATATTCCATCTCCCTGTCATTTGGAGAACAACACTTAGGCCTACATTTTATTTTTGAAGACAGACTCTTGGTACTTACTAGCTGACAGAAAAGCAGTAGCTGCAGGAATGCACTCAGACACTGCAGAGCTAACTGCAGCACACGGATCTATAAAAACCAGATTACAGTTCACCCCTTCCAGGCCCCCTCCTCCCCCGAGGATCCCAGCCTATTCGTTTAATGGGGTTACGGACTCAGGTTCCCAATGGATTTCCATGGCAGCTTCTAATTCTTTTAGACTTGTTGCAAAAATGTAGTCAGAAACAGATAGTACCACTCCTTTTAAATTGCAGCTATGTCCCCCTTCCCAACTATCAACTCTTGTTTCAAATGCCAGCTCTTTTAAATAAAGTATCGGGATCTGTCCTATCATTTTTTTCTTGACAGCTTCACATTGTAATGTAACCAAAAGAAAGCCGCTTAGAGAGCAAGGTGTCCATGCCAAGCAATCTTCATTCATATGTAGTTCCAGAAAATTATTTATAGCATCTTTGAAATGCTTCACTTTGGAGCTGAGACAACGGGCGGAGGGGTGCAAAGGAGCGGGATGCTGACCGTACTCATGGTCTGCAAGCGCTACGGAGCAAAAACAACCCGGCTGCCCTGCACGCTCACACATGGACACACAGCTGCTCAGAACTGAAAATATGTAAGAAGGGGAAAGCAGGCAGCTTCTGACTTTACTAGTAATGGCACTTATATCTATATGAAAGACAAAAAGTAGGTGAAATTAAAATATTCACCGATGATCTGACATGTGCTTTGTCTCAGTCACATCGTGTAACGTTTCTATCTTCTGTTGACTCTGCATTTCTCTGTATTTATGCAGGTGCTTTGGTAGGAAAAAAAAAGCTTAAACTTTTTAGGCTGAAATATCTTATCCTGACCATTAATTCATGGTACCTCATGGGAGCCAAGTAAAGAGACCTCATGATTTAGCTTTTCAGTATAGGCAAGCACTTGCAGTCCTCAAGTAAGAAAAAAAACCAACCACAACAAACAGTCAAGTCGTTGTAAATTAATCTGTAAGGGGCAGACAAAATTCCTAACCACTTCAGAGGTTCTTGATCCCTCTCAATAATAAAAAAAAAAAAAGAGGAATATTAAAGAGTTTTCTTTGTTCACACCTTTCTTCTCTCTTCAGCTTCTTTTTCTTTCTCTTTTAGGATCTTCACAATCCTTTCTGCCCCTCCTGGGCTCTGTGGCTATATACAAGTAGGTTGGATGAGCCAGAGCTCTTTCAGGGTTATTGTTTTGCCTCGTACTTCTTGGAGAGCATATTTTCCAGCTGTCACCAAGGAAAAATATCTGGAGGTTAGGTGACCTAACCTTTGCAATCTTTGCTGGGCAAAGCAAATCGAACACCTATGATTTGCTTAGGATCTGTCAGCATATCTGCTGGTGCTTCTGCCTACCATTACCGTGTCTGAATACTGTCCATATACAAATTAGTGAAGTCCAAACTGTCATAGTCATAAAATCTTTGTCATGTGTCTTTCTTGTGAAATCAAATGTTTGTGAGACCTTTACCTAAATACTTTTTTTTTTTTACAAGATAATTATTTGGTGCTGCCTGGGTTTTCTTGGGCTGAAGCTGGTATCCAGATTATGTACATAATTCCAACAGTAAGACTTTTTCCAGAAAGAAGATTTTGCAGAAGTTCCCAAAGATATTCAGTGCCTGGGTTTCATCTGCCCTGGAAGTATGTTTCTAAGCCAGAACCACTGAAATGAAAAACCTTTATCCAGGACTTTGTGATCTACATTGTCCCTCAGGATCACAGCTGTTTTACCGTTTCAGAGACTGAAACTCCATCTTCAGTGTAGCTGTGGTTTGATCTATTAACTGCTGCGTCTTGTCACCAAATTAACGAAAAAACCTTGGAAGACAATATGTTATGTAAATTTAAACCGTGTAACAGCAGCACTATTTAGCCAAATGTTACCACAAGAGAAATCCACATTTCACTGAGCGTGACTGCCACAAAATACGGCGTTCTGAACTCTGCTCGTGAACAGCCCGAACAGCCCCATCAGTTATAGAAGACAAGAGTTAGAGACACGATAATGAACAACTCAAGCACAGGGCTGATGACAGGAGACACATCTAGAGAATGTGTTCTGTGTGTACGGCCCCCTTGAGAAGGAAATGATGCTGGTAAATAGGAACCACGCGAGAGGCAAACTTCCTGTTTGTAACAGCATGGCTGTCACAGGGGAGGAATCAACGTCACAAGCAGCTTGAACTTAAAATAATAAAGTGTGTTAAACAGAAGAGAAAACAGCAGGTTCAGATGCAAATACCTCCATAGAGTGCTTCACAGCCTGAACAAAGAGTGTCGCTTTAAGGTCGATAGAAGTTCCTGAGCAAATCACTGGAACTTATCTGCAAAGTCATCCCAGATGGTCCTTCTTGGCTTGGCACCACGGTAGCTGCCTCAATGACAGGAACGATAAAACTCAGTCATTGTGTTAAGATAACTCGGCAGCTCGGGGAGCAGAGCACCACTTGGAAATTCCCTGGAGAATTTCAGTGAGCCCGTTATACGTCAGATATTATGAGTGTCTGAAAACGACCAGCACACGCTCTTGCAGATGTGCTGGGATGAGTGTAGGGCTTCCTGGGAGACGGAGGAAATGCAACTCCTCCCAGAACGCCAAGCAAATGGGTCAGAGGGGTTTACAGAAAAAGCCTTATTTTCAGAATATGCATCTTTATTAGCGGTCCTTTATAAATAAAGCCTCATAACCAGAAACTAAGAAGCATTCAGCACGAGAACAGCTCAAGAAACGCACTCTAGAACTACTACACCCAGAGAGGAAGCAAAAGTCCTCCTAGACTTTAACAGCTTATTTGCCTAAACAAAACACTTGAAAGGGTTTTTAAGGATTCCTTAGCATTAATTTTTAATTTCTATGACCTCCGACTTTCCTCAGATCCTCCTCTTCTGCCTGTTATTTCTCATTGCAATAATTAACTCATAAGCTCCTCTAAGGCACGTTCTGTTCCCAGCACACGCTATTCAGCTCCCAGTAGGATGCTATGGATAACTCTGGGGTACTCTAGAAACACATCGGCATCCTACCCCATAGTGACCACATGGCTATGGTAATACATACCGACTTTATCCAACCATCTGGTAAGAATTTTAGAGCCAAGTTCAAATGAAAATTGGCCTTTACAAAATTTCATCAGGACGGGATTATGCAATTCTTGTGTATCAGTCAAATGAGTACTGCTTAAAAAAACCAACAGTGTAAATTCATGCCGAGGGAGAACTATCTAATATCGAGATTATGTGGTAGAAGGAAAAACTCCAGACCTTTCATCTTTCAAAATCAAAGTATTTCGAAATAGCAGAATTATCATCTTGTATTTGCTACCACCTCATCATTTAACACGTTGTGTTTTGAATTTCAACACTTAAAAAGCTAAACTGAAGCTACTTCACCATCAAAACCAAAACTGAATTTGCCCAACTGAATGTTTTAAGATTTAGTCCATAAAGAACTGTCTTTACTTATGTTCTTCTGTGATGAACAACTTATTTGGTAGCATAAGGGAAAAAAATTCCCAGTAAATTAAATACATCTTGGGAAAATTCTTTCAAAGGCTCCCTAACTGACCTCAGCAGGCTCACAAGTATTTTAATAGCATGTAAATATTTAAAGGCAATAGGAACAAGGTGCCTCTAAATTTTACCTCTTAAGTATCAGCAACAAGTACCTATTGTAAAGACGGTTTGTTTCCCATAAATAAATTTTTTTTTTAAATGGTATTCTTACAGAAAAGGTTCTAAGTACAGAAGGTGGTTTTAATCCCTTTAATGAGGTAGCAGTGATTGCCTTTAGGGTTCTCGTCAACTCAGCAGTGTGCGAACGCGCTTGCTGCTCTGCCCCGGAGCTGTGAAATGCACCCTTCCCTCTCCCAGCGCCTTCATTATCGCTTCCTCCGGTGGCCACAAAGATCCATTCTGGTTTTCGTCACAGACTGCTGTAGAGTGGGATCCTCTTCTACAGACCGCGCCATACGGAACTAAAACACCAACGCTAAGCTAAGCGAGACCTTTGGAGCCTTCAACGGGCACTTTAAAACGTGCAAGAGAGTAACTGCTGCTTACCCACAAAAGCTTCAGCAATCACCTGTAAATTCAGCAACATTTTTACAAACCCCAAACGAAGCAATTAATAATGATTCAGAAAACACAAATCTATCCAGAGCCTGTAAGTGTGTGCTGGAAGTGTAAATTCCCTGGTATCATCTATGCCCTGGCTCCACAAGCAGGGAATTAGAAAGGCAGGAGGTCAATTTTGGGTGAGTCAACTCTTGCTGCCGGTTTCCCTCACTCAAAACTACGCCATCGGCTTGCTCTGGATGAGAATAAGCCCATTCCTGTGAAATTTATCCTAGATACTTCTGTTAAGTAGTAAACATTTCTAAACAGGAAGAAGTGCACACCAAAACCTATTTCCAAATAAAGCAAATCAGTTAAAACACCTACACCAACAACGCTGGGGATAGTGCTCACTAGATCTGAACTGTCCTAGAACATAGAGATTGTTGAAATACATTTTGGTATTTGTCTCAGAAATGAGAATATTTGCACGAGCAATAATTTTGGATCTGCCACTGTGCCATGGTTTTACTCCAGGCAGCAACTAAGCACCACACAGCCACTCGCTCATTCCTCCACACCCCCAGTGGGGAGCGGGATGGGGAGGAGAATCGAAAAAAAAAAAAGTAAAACACATGGGTTGAGATAAAGACAGTTTAATAGGACAGCAAAGGAAGAGAAAATAATAATAATAATAGTAAAACAATATGTAAAACAAGCGATGCACCGTGCAGTTGCTCACCACTCGCTAGCTGATGCCGGGCCCAACCCCCAGCAGCAATTCCCCCAGGTTATACACTGAACATGACGCCATATGGTCTGGAATATCCCTTTGCCGGCGGGGTCGGCTGTCCTGGCGGTGTCCCCTCCCAGCCTCTTGCGCACCTCCAGCCTCCTCACTGGCAGGGCATGGAGGCGGAAAAGCCCTTGACTTAGCATAAGCACTACTTAGCCACAACTGAAACGTCCATGTGTTAGCAACGTTATTCTCATCCGAAATCCAAAACACAGCACTATACCAGCTACTAGAGAAAAAATTAACTCCATCCCAGCTGAAACCAGGACACACTGCAAGGTATTAACTGGAGAAACTGCCATTACCATGTCCAGCTCTGCAACCCTACACACTGACCTTTCCAGTAAATAAATCATACAGAAAGTATAAAGCCACACTGAACTAGCTCAGAATTGCACAGAAATGTATTCAAAAACTCACAATTTTTGTCATCTCTGATGACCAAGTACAACCAACCAACTGTACCAACCCTCACGCGAGGAATGTGGCTCTCAACAAAACCACATAGCTGAGTTATGCTCCCACATCCTTGTTTAAAAATAAACTTATAATTGACTTTTTGTAAATTCATTTTCAAAACTTTTCTGTTGATTTGTATGTATTCTTAATCCCTCAGATAAGTACAATGCTGAGATTATAACCATTTCCATAATTATTCATAATTAGCAGGGCTATCTGTGTACCGCTTGTTATCTAGGACTTTCTGTGGATTACACGTACGCTACAAAGCAGAGCGCAAAAATAGAAGCTTCCATTTAATCTCCTCTGCATTACACAGAAATATTTGGCACTTGTTCATTTTACATTAGCTTCTAAGTAACATAATAATAGAGCTAGCTGTCTGACTCAGGGCTATTTCTGAAGCTGCTAATTTGATTTTTTTCCAATAAACAGAAAACTTGCCCCATTATATATACCATTATGTGGCTTTTCTGCTTGCCATGAATTATCCCAGATTGCTACATAACTAGATAATCTGATAAAACAAATGTTGTTTGTTCCAAATAACCTTCATTCAGAGCATCCACCACATGCAATGATGAATGCAAAGTGAGGACACGATGATTTTTTAATAAACATACCTTATAGTTTTGATTGATTTATATGACAGCAATATATGTGATGTATCAAAGGAGGAGGCGTGCACGCTCGGGGGGCCTCGCTAACTCAGATCTACAGCACAGACACGGCGCGTTGGTAGCTGGGCAGCCGCGCACTCAGGGACACACGGATGCAAGCTCCTTGTGTGGGTGTAGTTGTTCTAGATGAATGTTGCTCTTACAGATACATTTACTTGGTCTACATGAAGACTTTTGCTCCATATCTAAGGAAAAAAAAAAAATCAGACTTTGTAGTCATCAATACTACAGTGTCCATTAAAAAAAAAAAAAAGCGTGGTAGTAGAGCATATAAATATTTTTATATCAATAACATGCTCTAGATTAAGCCACAATTTGAAGATAACCCTAGAGCTGCGCACACTCCGTCCCATCTTGGACTTGCTCCGCAGCTCAATGGAGCAGTTTCAAGGAGAGAGGGGGGAAATTTTTTTCATTTTACCTTAAAGAGCCAGTCAGATTTGATTGCTTTTAAAGGGGTAAAATTGAGAGTCCAGTGAGTACATGGAAACATCTTGGCAATTCCAAATTTCAGATTTAGGTTTTGGTTTCATCATTAGTCATTGTAAACTCTTTCAAAACACGAAAGACTGAATTTGAAATGGAATTCACGTAACTTTACTTACAGTTGTTTTTACTGTAAGAACTGGACCAGCAAGCATACACAGTGAAGGCGTTGCTATGGAACAGACTTGACTCTACACTTCTTTCAATTAAAAACTCTGAAATTAATGTGGATTTTACCAGTGAGGATGCAACTTTACCTCACATCCCTGCCTCTAAAACTGTCAAAGACCAAATAACCCTAGAGCTGGTAGTTCATTAAATAGCACAGATTGCATAAACAGAACGTTTGACCGGGTTCCAGTTTCTCACAGATGGAACACCAGGGCTGCTCAGTGGAGACCAGCCAGATGTGTGCAGTGATACATACTTTGCCTTTCAGGTAGCCACAAATCAAAGATGTGCACTTTCTCATAAAAGATTTTTGTTAATAACCTCCAAATACACCTCCTGATTTACATTCCGCTGATATTAAGAATGCATTTCAATACTGAAATCCAAAATAATCTGAGAATTTACTTCAATTTGCTGACGTTACATCTCAGATGTTGTTTGCTACAGCCAAACGATTGGCTTCAAAATACGAATCTGAATAATTCCTGCCAGAGGTTTAATGTTGTTTTTGTCAAGCCCTTAGGGAGCTGAAAGATGTTGATTCAGGAAGACAGCCGTTTTCTGGTCATTCAGATCCAAACTGAACATCACTTCCTAGTGAATCTGAGAGACATAAATTAAATTATTACGATACTGTGTTTAACCTGATAATCATCTCCTTGAGGGTAAGAGAGCCCACTAGATAAAAAGAGCGGTCCCTCTGATTACCACCTCAAGATCTGGGCATAGTCCAGATCCTGGGAAAGAGGTCAAAAAGGGATCCATAGTTTGTATAACGAAACAGCAGAGATGACGGTGACAATGCTAGTGGCAGCAGAGAAACAACAGAGAGAGTAAGACTTGACAAAGCATTTTCTCAAGTGCCTACCTTCTGGTAGAAAGCTTTCCTTGTTAATATTTCTGGCAGAGTCCAATTCCTGAAGACAGTGGGTTAACAATGTCCAGATTTATGACAACTCCTATTTGTGCAACAATTATACACCTTTCAGGGCTGCTGTCCACACCGCTCCTTTTGTGAACGAGAAGAGGACTTTGGCAATCACGTTTAGAGTTCTTAGTCATTTTCTCTAGCAATTTAAACCAGTAATATTTAAATAAATACATTTCTTTGTTTCACCTTTCATGTCTGCTTTCATGAAAAGAAAGCAAGTAATGACTGCTACAGCCATCGTAATAGCAGATTTCATCTGGTCTCACGTAAATAATCACGCCTGCTGCCCTCAGTAGTGTCACCTCTTCACCACCAAAGTTATTTTCAGAAAGACCAATCATCTGCAAATCCGGCTGACACTGGTGGGAGATGTGTGTGTAACTTCAGCTCTTTCCAAGTCATCCTCAGCTCCCAACTGATGACTACACAGAGAAACCCCAAATTTATAACAAGCTGGGAACATTTTTCTTGCTGGGCATGAAGATTCAGCGGGGCAGCTGAGGGACAGGAGGGGAAAGTTCTATCAAGTGGAAGATAAAATAGTCACGTCAACATTTATGCCACCTTATGATGCACGAGTCCTCATATTGACCATACGGACCGTAAATATAAATTTGCCCAGACAGGCCACAAAGCAGCAGAGGACATGGATTGCAACACACAAATCCCACCCACTGACTGCTCCAGAATATTCCACCCAGCGAACAGGGAGACACACGCGTTTCTGTAAGGACAGAAACACGCAGAGAATAACCAAGCATCTGGAGATGGGTAGCGTACGTTATGAAGGGAGTTGGGGAATAATAGATGGAAGTTCCTTGTTAGAGCAAGAAGAATGCATGCCCCTAGGCTGCAATAAAGAACAAGACATCCCGATTCCCATTGTCCTTAAGTAACCACTGCAGCCATCTCCGCAGACAGCATCTCTGTGGCATTAATATCGCGCTGTTACTCAGGCCTTCCTCTCCTGAGCACACAGACTAAACCTTCTCGTTGCAGGTTTGGTCACCTACACTTTCATATATAGGTCGTGTAAGAAAAATTAAACTCTCAGAAACCAGCTTATTTGTGTTAAGGCTTCCAAGAAATGCATAATTGACATAATTCAATTTCTTCAGTGTTACATCAACAAGAATTCTGCTAATAAAAGACAAATTTGCCTTTGTGATATGAAAAACAAAATGTTATAAATGATTCATTATTAAAAAAAAAGGTGAAAAAGAGGTGCCACATACACAGAAAGATCAGGTCAAGAATCTCTTGTACAAGATTTTACTTTTTTTAAGAGTTAGAGTATCATTATTTCAATAACTGTGTAGAAATCTGGAAGCAGTTTTTGTTATAGAAAATGCCTTATGAAAAAGGTCCTTTCAGGCTGGAAAGGGAGTGCTGGAATACAAACCACGTTACGCAAGCCTGCTGCTGCAGAAGCCAAAACCCTGCCCCATCAATTGCATAACCAGCTCCACGGGAGATCTGAGCCCCGCTCCTTCACGAAGGAGCCTCCGCGGAAATCCAGCAAGTTACCAGCCCTCCCCAGGCAATAAACAAGGCAGTTACTGTCATCTGCTCATTTACTGGAGCCAATTGTGCGCAATTTGATTTTTTTCCCCCGTGTCATTTCACCGTGTAAACAAAGAAACAACTTACAAAAAAATGACACTGGGCAGAGTGTGTCCTGTTGACACCATTCTGATCTGGGAACCCTACTGCCCCTTTGAAACGCTCAACAAGCCTGGAGGCTTCTGGTACCATTCCGCAAGGAAGCGGGAGAGGCAAAAGCAAAACAAGATGCTCTGCAATGGAACGTGCTAAAGAAAACCAAGCGTTTCAACCAGTCTTTAAATTCCTCAAGCGTGGGACAAGACCTACTGATCTCATCCTTAACAACTGAAACCACTACAAAAAACCATGGGGCTGATTTGCACAGACATTAAAAAATGCGATGCTTCACTACGGATCAAGAGACACCTCAACCACTCGGTGACCATGGTTTTGCCGTACTGTTCCTTCTAGATTGGAGCTCCCAGTGCTGTTACAGGGCACGCCAAACGGTTTTGCCAGGCTTGTACAGGTAAAAAGGTTGCAGAGCTGAAAATAACGGCACGACTTCCCTTTCCCATCTACGTGTGCACTGAGTCTTGATCAGTATTAATATTATTCTTCCTCTGTTGTTAGTATCACTAAAGCCTCCTGCATGCATATCGCTCCGTCTCTGCTGGTCTGTGAAGTCATTTAACAGCAGGATCTGCACTGTTGCTTTTCCATTACAGGCAAAAGGAGAAAAGAAAGACACCAAGTCTGTCAGAGTCTTGGCAGCCCCTTGGGCAAGCCTGGTCAAGGGATGACATTTTCCATAGCCAGAGCCACACGAAGGACTCACATGAATATGGTGGCTTATAAGCACTCCCTCCCCTAGCCCCCTTATTTCTTCTTCCCTTATCCTCCCAATCTCATTCAGCCTGGAAAGGATGACTAGAGGTTTCACCCAGACACCATCTGGAATTCAGAATGGGAAATATTGGAACAGGCAGGTAACATTTGTTTAGATTTAATTTTGCATGAAATTTTGTTTTTACTCTCGATTTTAAAAATAGAATTCTTATGGCTGGCATTATATTTTTCTAAATATCATATTTGTTGATTACTGGCGAGGGTAAAGAATTTTGGCAGGACAGAATGTAAATTTACATTGATTTCCCTACAGCAGCAGTTTTTCACACAGTATCTCCTAGAAAAAAGTCTTGTTATTAATAAAATATATTGTTTTGTCAATCATTTTCTCACAAAGCATTTAGCAGAACTGAAAGACCTGAAAAAGACCTGAGTTCCATTTGCCCCCCAGACTTACAAAGAGACTGTAGTGCAGCAAAAATAATCCCCACGTTTGAAGAAAGCAGGTGCATGGTCACCCAAAAGAAACACTACTCACCATTCTTACACCATTATCTGTCACAGTTGACTTGAAAAAAATCAGCCACCATGCTAAAAGTCTAGCCCAGTATTTTGAAGTCTCTATAAACAATTAACTGTAAAAAGCAGAGCAATGTTGCCGTTTGTAATATAAAACCCAGCAATTAAATCTGTGCACTAACAGGAAGCACTCAAAGAAAAGCCTTTTGAGCTCTCCGTTTCTAGGATTCCTCAGAGATGATTCATCAGATGAAAACTGATGAAGTTCCCAGTCAGCACAAATCCCCCTCTCTCCCTTGAATCAGATTGCACAACACAAGGGATTGAGCAACCTGTCCTGGCTGCCTTTGAGATATGTGCAATTGTCCTGGCCAGGGCTCAGTGCGGACTTCATTCTGAACAACCAGATAACCAAATGCAAAGATAAAAATATCATACGAGATACGTTAACAGGAGCAGTATTCCACATGATATACAAGGAGCTAGCTACAGAACTATCAAACATCATTACTGCAAACTAGCTCTGAGTAGGAAGCTTTTCCCCTTCACAATTAATTTTCCTATTAAATTAATAATCATTAATCAGAGCCGGATGATCTTACCGTGGGCACACAGAGGATTCCCTTTGTTTTGCTGCTTTATTAAGATGACTACTTTACTCTCATTTCTTCCCACTTGCTTAAAAATGCAGCTGCTTTGCTTTGAAATGTTAAAATTCCCCTGAAAGGCCATTTCAGCCATAAATGTTCCTGGGGCATTCTAAAAGTCACTTGAAACACTGACAAAATTAAGTAACGAGTGATGACTGAATAGAGCTCAACAAACGAAGGCCTTTTCAGCTGCCACCTTAGCCCTCACATTGTTTTCTAGTTAGTTACTGGGCTTGAATCCCTGCTGAACAACACACCCTTAGCTAAGCATCTGCTAAAACTTCAAAACTTCAGTCAGTAAAACAGTCAAGTTGTGCAATTCCTTTTAACTCCGTGTTGTGGTTTTGTTTAGTGAGGGGGAACCTAAGGTAGCAGCTTCTGCTGGAAGTTGTTTCCCCTTTGTTCAATGGACTCGGCCCGGCCTAGGGCGGACCCGCTGCTGGCCAAGGCCAAGCCAATTGGTAGCAGAATGTTCTGTGATAACGCCTCTGTGATAACGTATTTAAGAAGGGGAACAATAAAAAAAAAAAAGGAGAAGAGAAGATGTGACGAAGCTGAGCGGGGGCAGAGGCGCAGAGGGGGAGGCGCAGGCCTCATGGGCCTTGCAGGCCTCACCCTCTGGCCTCTCCCCAGGCGGCCGAC
>WHYT01013897.1:0-31034 GCA_009806455.1 Tetrax tetrax | reverse complement strand
TAAAAAAAAAAAAAAAAAGGTGGTGCACCAAAGTTTCAAGTAGACATTCATGCTCACTTTTGTATTGCAGTCGCAAAAGGAGTTATGGCAGAGGGTGGACGAAGGGCCCAGAAACCGCCAGCAAAATGGAAGCTCACAAGGGAGATGGAGAGTTTGTCAGGAAGCTCTGTCAGGCCAAGAGGTCTTCGATTTCACATTAACCTAAGATCACAGCATCAGCACCTGTAACCTGCCAAAGACATTCAGAATGGCTCTATGGCGTACTCCGTACTGGAGATGCGCTTTCTGCTTCGGAAAAGTATCATCCTGCCCCAGGATTAGACAAAGAGGGACACTGAAGTACACCAAAACTTCTACGAAGGCATTTCTGTGTCAGTCTCTGCAACAAGATACTGAGCTCGCCACCTGTAATCCCAGCAAGCAACAACCCCCAGTCCTGATGCTCGGCATCTCAGGACTCATAGCTTTCCCATGGGCTCGTTTGTTTAAGCACCAGAGATGTGATGACCCCTCTGCGAACAATCTCGGCCTGCACCAACAATTGCCATGAAACCAGCGCAGCACTCCCCACGTACTTCACAATTCAGGCTGTGCAGCCACTGCAGCACAACCTGCGCCACGCTTCGGCCTCCAGCTCTGGGGCTCTGATCTCAGATCCCTTCCACCTTCATGAGTGCAGATTTAACAACGATTAGGGCCGGAGCTACATCCAGTCAGCTTAGCAAGTCCTGTGGAACCAGCCCCGTATTCCCCGCTCTCGGAGCGCAGCGCAGCCCGCTTTGGGGCAGTTTACCTGGAAAGGCCGCAGGGCCGCGCGGCGGCGGTTGTGCATTCCCGTGGGGTCTGACATCCTGCTCCAGATGGTGCGGGGGGCGTGGGACATAAGTACATTTACCTATTAGGTATTTATGTGCCCATACACCTTGGAAAATTCTGTAGAGCTCCTAGCTGTATCTTCAGACTCCTAAGTGCCCTGTAAAGCTCCTGAGTGCCTTCTGGAACAAAACCTGCCCTGTTAAATAAAAGAGGAAAAAAAAAAAAAGCTGAAACTCACACTATCCATTACACTTGGATGAGTTGGAGGTAAGGATATATTTGTTTACATCTTCATGTTGTCCACAAAATTATTCTAGATTTAAAATACAAACTGGAAAATAAAGCCCTGAAACCTGAGTGATAGTTAGATGGATATCATCCCTAGTGAAAAGCAGAAAAGAGTAGGATAAGAAAATTGAGCTCAGCTGGTTTGATTTCCTCAAACACACATAATGTTCCTTCTTAAAACTATTAAACAGGTTTATTACATTATACACCAAATCACATCAAGGAAAGAAAATATCTAATGTATAGACACTAAAATATATGTAGACACCAAAATATATAGTCTATATAAAAATGATAAATATCATACATCTTTTCTATATAAATATATTATAGTATATATATAGTGTGTGTATATATAAAAATATATATATAGTATATATTAAAATATATACACACTACAATAAATAGACACTTAGCTCTAATATAAAGACATTTATATAGTGTCTATATAGACACTTTAAAAGTGTCTATATATTAACAGGCAACAACTATATATAGAAACAGATGTCATATATAGTGATGTGAATATTACATTTACTTTCCTCCCCCCATCCCCCAGTTTTGGAATTATTGTTAAGATAACAGCCCCAACAGTACAAACTGTATTTTCTCTACAAGATTTTTTCCTATTATTTTAAATTTTCCTGTTATTTTCTTTATTACCAATTCAAACTACAGGTTTTCCAAACTGCCTAAGCAGACCTCTTTTTGCAAAACCCTTGCCTTTTTTTTCCACTGTAATTTCCCTATCCATCAATGGAAGTAACAATATGTACTTCTTAGCAATAATTCTCTGGAGACTGCAGGTGCAGAATCCTCAGTACATCCCCAAAATTATCATTAGTCTGTATATATTTTGTTCTGCAGCACCTTTAAATGGATTTCTGCCTACAAAGAGCTTTTCCATTGCAGTCCATGGCACCACATTTTGATACGGGAACAGTTTTAGGGCTCCTTGATGGTGCCTAGGTCTGAAGCCTTTTGGAAAAACATACACAGGCAAAAGTTCATTCAAGCAAGCCTGCAAATTTGTATCAGGGCCAGTAGGTTATTTCTAGCTTGGAGAGAAATATTGCATCGAACTAGCTCAAATGGTACATGCCCCTGAGAAGATTTTCAGTAGGTATTTTTACTTTTGAATTAACTCTACTCTGAAACAGAGTTCTCATGGGGCATCAAACAGCACAATGGAAAAAGCAGTCTATCCAACACCTGCTTGCTTATTTAGAAATAAACCATAAATATCCACATATTTTTTTCACTAAAATATCATCATATACCTCAGTATTTAAGATACAGCAAATGACTAAAGCCAACATAAAAATGGACTTGCATAGACACACAGAAATGCCACATTAAAAATTGTCCTTATAAATTGAGAGTTGGTCATTTGTTTTTCAGGCTCAGAATTCGGGCTTTCCATTACTGGTTTGGTTTCTTCCTCCCCAGTCACTCCTCAGTTCATTAGAGTCAAATACAAATCATCGTAGGCTTACACCAAAGCAATAACTGTACAGAGATTGCTAAAACAACAAGAAACGGAAAAAAACCCCAATCAAATCTACGAGATAGACAGATATTAGATATAAGATAACTAGAAAATTAGAGGGAAAAATCCCAAACCTTAGAGGAAAAAGCATCCTTCAAACACCTGCATCGCCCTCCCCGTTCTGTAAATGTTCGATTCAGAACAGAGTCCTCATGACACGGCCACCTTTTACTGGAAAACCTTAACTCGGCTGGGTCGGCCAGGTGTTTCCAGTATACCAGTTACCAGTCATTCCAGTGGGCATGCTGTGAGCTGAATTCCCTTGTCAGGGCCCGGCCTCGCTTCACAGGTCACAGTCCTCAACACACTGCTTGCAGAAACAAACCCAATGGCTGGGTAGAAGGGAGAGCGCAGGTAAGGTTGCAGCCCATCACTGGGTGCCGTATTTTCTCCCCATCAACCCTGCTAAGAGAGATGGAATCCTTCCTGCTCTTTTCTCTGACTTAGGAGGGAAGTCTTGGAGGCAGCTTTGCCTCCTGGCACGTGTTGCCCTGCTGAGCTGTATAGTGACAGGTCCTGATACAGACCTTCACTCACTCTAAAGCAAATATCTGCATAACATAAGCACCACACAGTATTTTTTCTTCTGAAATACACACATCTTTTCTTCTGAAATACGTCCATCAACAGAAAATGCGCACCTGTTTCCAACATTGCTCACTAGCACAGAGTGTCAACTGAAATAGTAGAACAGACAATTCTCGGAAAGGCCGTTAAGTCAGCTCAAACATTAGAAAGTGTAAAATTTTAAGCCTGTTAAAGCTGTATTGTACAGCAGGATATGATTTAATGCCCAGCTCCTTCCACAATCACAGTCTGTACGGAGACCGAGTGAGACAATAGCATTGTCTGTGGCACTTTGGGAAGTCGTTACAACTCCCAGACAAAATATATTCTGAAATATAAGCACAGTTTTCAAGTATACTGTCATAGTTTTACTTGCAGAATAGAACTTGCTCCGCACGCCCACTCAGCGTGTTTCAGAGACTCCTGCCGAACACCGCTTACCGTGCTTCCCACCCTTCTACGCACCGGTATCCGATCGGACCTGCTGCTCCAGGCCTGCGCGCGCTAACCACGAGACAGCCTTAAACAAGATGCTAACGGACAGGCTTTCTGCTTGTTCCACACAGCAAGAAACTGGAAAGAAACCTTCATCACTTCAGTTTCTCATACTTTCTTTAAAAAAGGAGTTTTATAGCAGAGTATAGAACTATTCACTTCCCTGTGTGAGGACGTACTGTTTGTTCGGATACTGAACAAGGCATCTCCTGGCCCGACAGCTCGCCCTCTTTAATTTCGCTGAACCCATCTTGTGTATGAGTGTTTCTGTATGTTTACAGCATTAGCAGATATTATCTTAAAGGAACTTTTCCAAAGCACACCTGTCCTGTCTTTTTTAGGAGACAGACAACACGTGCGGCACTAGTATTTAATCCACAACCACCACAACCAAACACCAGTCCTCGTAACGCGAAGGTGTCACATCCACCTTAGATGGGAAAAAAAAAGATCTAGATTCTATTTCTGTCGCTGCCACTACAGGACTGACTAGCCACTGGCAACTCTGCTAACTCTCCACTTCTTCCCCCCCAGCTAAGGACTCCTGAACAGATACACACGATTTGAGGCAGACTCCATTACTACGTACGACTCACCTTTAGTCTTTACGATACAAACAAAAGACAAACAAGAGTCTCTCTGTGAGGACAGAAATAAAAGGCCATAACGTTTTTACAGGAACGTTACAAACTCATTTAAGCTGCTTTATAATTTGTATATAATTAAATATCATATTAAAAGAAATCATAATCTCCCCTCCCAAATAGCTCCTCAAGCAGCAATTACATTCACCTCCTACCAGAAACATTTGAATAATGTCCCTGAAAGGCCCCGAGACTAAACCCACCAGATGGGATAGATGAGATATTCTGGGCTTCTGCATGAATTATTTCAATCCATCATAATTTGGGAGACTCATAGCCGCTGTAATACTGGAAAGCTTAATTTGATTTCCGTTTATAAAGTAGGGCTTTGATGGATGCTATAAAACAAAAGGATGACCATCTAGCTACTACATCTTTATCTTCTCTGTATTTTTGTTGACAGCAGAGAACTGAGGGCTCTGACTGGTGACCTGCAGCAGTTTAAGCCAATATGCCAGCTGCGACAACCGAGAAACGCCCTCCACAGCCCTGCCAGCAGCCCAAGTGAACCTCCGGCAAATAACGCCAGCGACAACAGCCCGCTACAACAGATACGGCTTATGAATCAGAGCCCTAAATAATTTTTAGTCAAAATTAATGGGGTTTAAATGGTTTAAAACAAAAATAATGGTGTGCACACACTGAATCAGTAGCGACTCTGCAAACTGATTTCATGACCACACTAGCGTTGTCTTAAACTAAATTTCATTTTTAGTGCTATCTCCTTGCTCACTTACTCAAAATCAGCTCTGGCTCACCTCTGGGAGGGAAATAAGTTTGAACACTGTGAAGCTGAGCGTGGATGTTACACGTTTCACACTAAGTCACATCCAGCTTTGGAAATTTCTCTTTAGATTAGGTGCTAGCAGCTGATAGACACGCATGCCGAAAGAATAAAAAATTGGTTACAAGTTAAAATACAGCAAATTCTATTTCCCTAATGTAAAGACTTCTTCGGTAGCTTCAAATGCAACAAAAACATTAATTTGTTTCCAGCAAATGTCAAATATTCCTATTTTAATGCCCCTTCCCTTCAGAATGTCAAGAATGTCCTTATCCACACTCCTGGTGCTCTGCCAGGAGATCTGGCGAAGCACTCTGATGTGCTCTTTTTAATTCAAGGCCCTCTGCTGCAAAGATCTCCCACAGAAAAGTATTTATAAACCACAATCTATCTGCTCCTCCTCTCAGAAAATGTTGCCAGACCTTCATGCTCTGCCTTTTAGATATTCCCAATTTTCTTCTGCCTTTGACGCGTTTGACTTGGGTTCACGTGGATTCAAGGTGCAGTGATGCTCCTCACATCATGGAGTCAGATCAACCCGGCCTCAGTATCATTTAATCTCTGGGCTATCTTCTCTGATTTTTAAACTGTCTGAATTTATTTTCTTTTTTTTTTTTTCATTTAAAAAAATATAATTTCTTATACATTGATATCTTATCTTTTAGCAATCCTAATTGTCCAAACAGCAGCTTTCTGGTTGCAATTTTGACTTCAAAGAACTCGTACCAAAGGTAAATATATCACTACCAATTTCATTCGCTTCTCCCAACTAAACTGTCAGCAAATAGAAGAGTGCAGGCCCTGAGCCAAGAAGCAAATGAAACCTAACATACAGCCGTAAAGATGCCAATAAAGGTCTAAAGCGATACAATAAGACATACAAATGAACTTCTGCACTAAGGCTGGGTAACTGCAAATATTTATTAAGCTCACACATCATCCCATAATATCCCGCCTTTTCTTCGGCGTGCCACCGAGTCTCTTCAAACTGAAGAGTTAACAAGTGGCTCCCTCTACTGTCACAAGAATACCAGTACTGGTATTTCTTTCCAGAAACTTTTAAATTGCTTTGTGACTATTCAAATCATCATATAAAATTAAAGAACTGAAACGCTCACAGCAGGGGTTCGTCTTTAACATTTGTTTTTAAAAGGGTGTGTGTCTATACCGACATACATGCAAGCCAGCTTTTTAATTTTTGCTTTTCTTTTTTACCAATAGCCTCTGAATAATATTTTGCTCAGCAAAGTTTTCTCTTAAAATTAGTACTCCTAAGAGTCAATACTTCGAATATTGTATGCTCGTTCAACAGCCAGGTAGAAAAATTAGACATTATTTTGGATTTGAATCACTTAGTGACAAATGCTGAGAAAATAAAACTTAATTGGTGTATTTCAGCAGAACTCTAATGTCTCTGGAGCATAATTTCTATTTTTTATTAAAAATATCTAATATTCTAGTTGTTTTATATGCATTGAAAGTACAATTCCTGAAACATTTAAAAATGTACTCCAGTGGAGACTGAAAAGGGGAACCAATGCATTCAAAACCAGTTTCCTCTTTAAAAATGCTTCCTTTGAATTAGCCATTTTAAATTATAGCATGCAAACTTACAGAATTTAGCTAGCTGTAAGGCAGACAGCAAAACTTGGTCTGTCATCCACAGCTGCAAGGTTTTAACAGTAAAATGGAACCACATTCTGAACATAAATGCATACACACAGAGGTGAAAAATGTACTTATCTAAAATCCATCTCTTTTTAAAAAATTAATTAATTGTCTACCCCTTTTCCTGGAGCATTGTAGTATTTCCACTGGACATACCAACACGCATGTACAGAATGGAGCACACGTAGGAGCAGTCAAAACTGCTCCAAACTGCAGTTTCTGGGATCGAAGAGGGACACGGGACGTGCAGAGACACACCTTGTTCTGTAACCCTCCTGTTGTTTATACTGCTTCACACGGCCGATTAGGTTGTCTTTGAATCTGCCAAGTAATTACTAATTTAAACTGTATTCATGAAAATAACAGGCCCTATCCATGAATTATAGCAGAGTTACAAGCTCCCAATAAAACAGAGCCATCCAGACCATAAAATCAGACCCAGATCTAAAAATAGCATTGGACGCGGCTACAAAAAAATTCCAGCCAGAAAGGCATTCCTATCAAACACAGCCTGCAAGCTTGCGAAACAGAAGGAAACGCTGTCAGGATTAGAAAGACGCCGCGTGAGTCACCGTCTTTCATGGAACTTTCTCTGCCGTTGCAAAACACAGTTCAGAAATGCTCTTCCAAAACACAAACTCCCCTAACACGGCACGGAAAGAGCAAGGAAAACCAGCAGCGCCTGCACTCAACACTCATTTATCGCTTTTCTTCTTTACAACCAGAATAAAATTATTTAAATTACGAAACGCCTATCTTAAAACGTAGAGAAGAAAACCTCTTGTCAGCAATAAACTCTTGAAGTTATCACAGAAATCTTGTACTCAGGAATCATAGTCAAAGTCTCAGGACTTTGTCCTGGACGCACGTTCCGGAAGACGTCACGGCGAGGAAGGGGGCCATGCCACATCACTGCCTCGTACGGGACGGTCCCTGTCATTTTCCACTCAGAACACTGCTTCTGGTTGTGTCCTCTCAGCAACCAAGGGTTGAGTAGCACAAAGCATACTTTAGGAACAGACGTTAGAGAAAGAAATAAAGATTACAACATCGGTATATTCTCACCCTAGCACCTAAAACATGAACGTGTACGTCACCGGGATACACGTAACTGAAAGACGACAACTTCTTCAAGAGGCATGTTCACACCCGCGTGGAGGCCCCGGGCAGCGTCAGGGAGCCTACGGCTAAAATCAGACCGAACATGGAGAGAACAGCATTTCCCTTCAAAACTGAGAACAAACACACAGAGCCCAACACCACACTGCAGTTCTGCTTTCACTTGATTAAATACTTGTGTGACTTTGAAGCAATTCATCTATTCCAGATAAAGTCCAAGCATGAATATTTATTTTGGCAGAAGATAATACTTCACATTTTTCCGGTGCAGCTCTATCATTCAGGACAAGAAAAACAAACCCCCAAAATCCCTGCTATCAGGTGCAGCAAACCAATTCACGTGAACAGAAGCCTTGCTGCATGCGGAGGCAAAGAGACAGAAGCCCATCTCCTTCACGACAGACACAGCAGCGCCTACGCTTCTGCCTCCCCTCCTGCCGCAGCTCACCTGAGGTGGAACGAGGTGGAGCCCGCAGAGGCCTCTTCTCCGCAGCAGCGGGGCTGTGGTGGTGCTGGTTGCAGGGTGGATGGTGCTGGAGACAGCTGAGAAAAATCTTCACGTCAGCCCCGGACGTTTGCCTTGGCAGGAGAGAAGTCGCGGTGGGATGAGGAGGGATTTACCAAGGAGCTCGTTGCTGTGGCGGAGCTTAGGAGCTTGCTCACTGCTTCCGTGCGCTGTACTGAGCAGTTTTAGGCAAGTTGGTTTGTTCTTGTGCCTCAGTGTCTCCGTTTGAAAAACACGAATGATTATGCTGGCCATCTGCGTGTAACATGTAGGTTGGTAAGAAAAAAGACACTCATCGAAGACGCTCCTTGGCAATTCTGTAGGTCCTCATGTCAAAGGCCTTTTTCTCCGTGTTTTCCACCCATTAAAATTTAAGCGTTGTCTCAGATCTGGCTATAAAAAGAATGGGAATTATTTAGTAATATTCACACTACCAATTGACCCTCTTTGTGCTCATTCTCTGTGTTAAACAAAAGGCAATTTACAATTATGTTGTTAGCTTATAATTAATCAATTAGTATTTTTCCATAGGCCAGAAGGACAGGTGGGCACTTGCCGTACACCCCGCGGGTTCCCTGCCCCCGGTCGGCACTCTACTGTCCTCGGCAAACTTGTGATTGTGCCTGTGATCTGTGAACAGTCTCTTCCTGGAGATTTTTACCTACTCATATTAAGATTTTCATCTTAACTTTTTTCAGTGAAGAACAACTTTACCACATATCACAATATTTGGACAATTTTTTTTTGTATTTTTCTTCCTTCGTACAAGTTAGCATTAGGAAACAGAATTTTGCAATAAATAAACAGTGTGTTTCCTGTGTTTAAACTGATGCGCTTTTTCTCTTACGTTCAGAGAACTTTATCTTCCAAGATGATGGGAACGGTCTCTGGAACACATACGGCATCGACACTGGTAGGAAGAGAAAGCCCAAATCCTGCCTGATGGGACACACTGGGAAACACAGGATGAAGACACTTCATGGTGTTAGCTCAGGTCCAGCAGGAAGGACAAGTTCAGCTCAGCACCAGCGCAGGATTTGCTTGCAAAACCACGTCACTCGCACTGAGCTTCTTTTGCCAGCACAGAACCCAGTAACGTATCTGAGGCGTGGGCTGTCTGGGACTGGGAGCAATCAGGAAGCAGAGTAGAGAGCTTAGAGATCTCTGAGCTAAGCTCATTGCTCAGAGCTGGATCCTGCTGGTCCCAAACCAACAAATCCAGAGCGCCGGGGGTATCTGAACTGCATGGTCTGCTGCACAACAATCACAGCAGAGCGAAACCGCAGTTACACACTTTTACCACACCACAGGTGATTATATTTTATTGGTTTAGAACGCAGCTAGGAGATTATACATATATCCAGGATCTGGGGGTTTCTGTTGCTTATTGCTGGGTCTTGGCACTTTTTTACCATCACAGGTAAACAGGGCTGTTCTGTTCAGGTAAAAGTAGTTGTATCTACCTGGAGTTATGAATATAGAGTCATAGAATGGTTTGGGTTGGAAGGGACCTTCAAAGGCCACCCAGTCCAACCCCCCTGCAAGGAGCAGGGACATCTCCAACCAGATCAGGTTGCTCAGAGCCCCGGCCAACCTGGCCTGGAATGGTTCCAGGGATATCTTGACCTAGACAACAGGGAAATTCTGAGCAAGATCAAATAAATATTCCTTTATCTTCCTATTTCAGGAGAAATACCAATAAACTGAAAGCTGTATTAGCAATATGTACCATCTCACAGAAGATTGATTTGTTCTAGGGATCAGGTACATGCTGGTTACATTCGGACGTAGACTGGACCTTTGCCTCTGCTCATTCCACTCTGAGCACTTTGTACAGCTGATAAAGGAGAATCATGGACCAGCTTTCTTGCATAAAAAAAACCTCCAGCATATTTTCTTTGCCATTTAAAAAACTATCCAAACAAAAAACGTGTCCTGTTGGGTCCAGGAAAGCTTTCTAGGCTGCCGTGTTTCATGCAGTGCTCGTTCAGAAGCTATTTATGGATTTTATGAACAGACAGACTTACAGTAAGTAGGCTAATAGGAACTAAAAACTGAAAGACACTGATGGTTTTGGTCAAAGTGCAGTTGAGGTGCCACTCTGGGTGTTTCTCCACCATATGGCACAGCATTGCAACAGCTCCATCCATTTCCCTCGGGGAAAATTCAGACCATACTGGTTATGTTTGTCATCTTCCTCGTTAACAGAGATGCAGTGCATAAAACTCAAAGCTGAAGGGATAATACAACCTAAAAAAAAAAAAGAAAACAACGAACCTTTGGCCTCACTTGGTATCATTTTATGTGAACTTTAGCTGCGACTGCTTGCTTTAGCGTCCAGCAGTAAGCTTCTGCCACCAACATCAATCAATGTGTCAAGTCTGACCTCTGTCTGGGAAAAAGCAGTAGGATGGCAGGTTTTGAATAGCTACTGCTCCCAGCAAGGCTTCGTATGTCACGCAAAAGTCACCAGCCACTGCTCTGCTGAATGCTTGATGCTACATTCCTCTTTAATTCCTTTCAGATTGGATTTTTAGCACAGCAGCACTTAGCAGCATTAGCAGAGCTCCCTAATCCACCGCCAGCACGCGCCGATTGACACACTGCACCACGTCTCCCGCACCGGACAGTAATCAACATGGTACTTCGCTTCCGCTGCCCCTGCAGTGCCAGGCTCCAGTTCCTTCCCTGTGTCAAACAAATGAAAACAAACGCCTGTTCCTTTATCTGCACGTCTGCACAGTTTTAGTTTTGTGAATACGAATATGCAAAGGAGGTATGGAATAGTTTGTATTGCTCTTGGCTGAATCCCTCAATTCTCCTGATGGTCTCTAGAAGAGCTTATTACGAATTAAGAAGCTGACCCAAAAGTTTCAGAGTCACAGAATGGTTTGGGTGGGAAGGGACCTTCAAAGCCCACCCAGTCCAACCCCCCTGCCAGGAGCAGGGACATCTCCAACCAGATCAGGTTGCTCAGAGCCCCGGCCAACCTGGCCTGGAATGTTTCCAGGGATGGGGCATCCACCGCCTCTCTGGGCAACCTGGGACAGTGCTCCACCACCCAGGGTAAAAAAAAATTTATCCTTACATCCAGTCTGAATCCACCTTCCTCTATTTTAAAACTGTTACCCCTTGTCCTGTCACACCAGGCCCTGCTGAAGAGTCTCTCCCCACCTTCCCTGCAGCCCCCTTTGGGCACTGGGAGCCGCTCTCAGCTCTCCCCGGAGCCTCCTCTTCTCCAGGCTGAACAGCCCCAGCTCTCCCAGCCTGGCCTCACAGCAGAGCTGCTCCAGCCTCTCAGCGTCTGCGTGGCCTCCTCTGGACCCTCTCCAGCAGGTCCGTGTCCTTACGCTGGGGCTCCAGAGCTGGATGCAGCACTGCAGGTTGGGTCTCACCAGAGCAGCGTAGACGGGCAGAAGCCCCTCCCTTGACCTGCTGCCCTCGCTGCTTTTGTCTCATTCCAATTCACTACCACTGTCCTCATTGGGATCCTATCCCTGTTAGGAAAAAGCCCTTCACTGGCCATAATTTACTCCCTTAGTACTTGCTAAGATGATGCCAACTCCAGTGAGTGACAACAAGCTTTAGAAACCTGTTTTTATGGGGACAGAACTTGGTAATCACATCGCAAGCAGTAGGTAAGCAATGCTTGTTGGCAAACGTGTTGGTCAGAATGTGCTGCCCACCTCACTAATGAATTGCCTACTCATTTATACAGAAAAAAAATACTAATATTTGTCAATTTGGATGTAGAAACATATTCAAAACCTTTCATCATCCTCACTTGTATTTTTGAGGTGCTGTAATAACTGGTCGTAATACTTTTCTTTTGCTCTTGATGCAATCATCTTCCAGTTTGCTCCTGTTGAGGGAAGAGTAAGAGTTTGCCTTCTGTTTCTGACTTCACAATACATCTGAAGAGGCCATGCAAGAAGACAGACTTCCAGCACCATCATTTCCTTTGCTTAAATGCAAGAGAGCTGAAACATGCCAAGAGCTCTTTCAGAACCCGGGGAGCAAGCCACTATTCTTAAGCTTCAGGGTAGGGCTCAGTACGCCAGAAATTTAACAGGGGCTCTGTAGCCCACATTTTCTTTACAGTCTAATTTCATTTTACTAATGTGAACACTTCGCACCAGAAATTGGTTAAAAGGAATGTATAACAGACTTAAGTATATGCAGAGACATAGACACACAGTAATCTTAACTTTGCTCCTGCTCTTGAAACTGATCCTATTGGTCAGCTTTCATAAATGATGGGGTTTTTGACCTTACTTTTGGGATAGATCCCAGAACAGATTTAAAGGGGTGAAGCTGACTGTTGACTGCAGAGTATTAGCTGCACAAGACAGCACGCCATTTCTACAGAAACAGCATCACATTCTGGTAATAACTTCTCACAGCATTCAGACTGAGAACAGGCAGGGCAAAGACAAACAGGTAACAACGCTTTGTCTGCAACACTCTTACAGTTACTTTTACGTTGAATTTTTCCGTATATAAGAACGAGCACTTCCGAACTTGTCAGCAGCCTTCCTGCTGATCATTCCAACCCAACAGATGCATAATGCCACCTTGTGACAGGACTTCAACAGCACACCGAGCATCCCCTGCTCCCGGGCAGGGATCTGCAAGCTGCTGTCCGTACACCCTCAGCAGTACAGTCTATTTCCAAAATCCACGGTGCGGGCTTAAGGAAAGCAGGTTCAAATATACACTAGGAAGAAGTATCTGAAAATATTAAAAGGGTCTGTTTTCTTTCCATGGAGACATATTTCAAACTTCATAAGTGAAGGAGGTACTAGCAGAGCGTAGATTTTTGAAGAGTATTATACTCGATGCAAACACCGACAACGGTATCGGACAAGTGCATGGCTTACGCTATAGTATGTTATGTGTGCATCCGGAAAATATATCGGAAGCTGTAAGCGTCACTTTTAAGCCTCTGGCATGATTTTTCCCCTTTTAGGAAAAGGGGTTTTAAAAAAGTGCTAACACACTATTTTAAGTGATAACACCTCTTCAGAACGGCTACCGCTTTAATAAGCGATTCAAGTGAAGCAGAAGATTTGGGTTTTTTCATAGAAAATATTACTACAAATCTGTAGTAGGAGCAGTTTTTAATTTACCAAAAACTGGCATCTATAGCAACAGAACATACACAAAAATATCTTTGTTTATACAAATAAAATTAGGTTCCGAATATTCACAAAGTAACAGAGCAACATTTTTCTTCACATTGATACTCAAAGTTAGTCAGATGAGTTGTGATATACAAACCCTGTATAATATTCAGTCAAGCACCATGGCAGACAGTGCATTAAGATCTCTCATGAATGGATGATCAACTAGTATTTGATCAATCTTCTGTCTTTGCTCATAATCAGGAAAAATTTTCATCAGGGCTTCTCTTAGCTGTACTGTTTCTGAGGCAGACCTCTGTGGTGGGTTTGCTAGACAAGGCTGCGCGTTTGTTTCCAGCGGAAGCCACGTTGATGAACGATCACCATGTACTCTGTTTTTAGGCTGTCGACTGCTGCTGGTTGGTTTGGGGACTGGTACGAAGAAAGGTGTCTCAGAAGAATAGTGTCCACTGCTCTGTGAAGTCTTTTGTCCGGACCAAATATCTCTACGGGACAAAATAAAAATTCTGATTAAGGTAAAAGAGATGCTAGCTGTCTCTGTACAAACACAGAAAAGAAAAATGCATACAACTCCTATACTTCACTGCTGCTCAGCTAGTTACTGACTGGAATCAAATGATAAGCATTTTTTCCAAGTGAACCAAACCAGTAAGTGTAACAGTTTTCAATTTGAATCTGGCAGGACTACCAACATTAACTAGCATTATCGAGGACTGGTTCCAATATGCTGCGAGTACTTGGCAGAACACAGCACCAGTCAATTTCATGAAGTACCAACATCAGTATTACTGAGCTAAAGGGACAAAAAGATACATTGAACACACGTACACCAGCTCAGAACATGTGAAAATACTGACAGACCAAAGGGGCTTCCAGGTGCTCCGCAAGACTCCTCATCTACCTTTGCTCATGACCGTGAACTGTGCTCACATTTAGATCAAGGCCTTGTTTGCCCAATATGATATCCTTAACGGGGCAGTGAAGTTTGTCAGCAATTTCAGGATGTGAATATTCTTCCTTAATTATTAAGGTGTCATTTCAGACTTTGAAACATGTGGCTACGCTAAACTACTAGCACGACAAAATTTAGGGCCAAGTCTACTTCTGATGCCACCAGATAACACAGAAATGTGAGCTGGAACTCATGTTACGGTCCAGCTTCCTACTAGCACAGCAAACAGTATCTAAATTACACAGCTCTACTTTTAGGTAGATTTAGGTTATGACACCTCCCACTACTCAACACGGAAAGGTTCTCTAATTGCTCAACATCCATCTAGTTTCTGATCTTATTCCTGGTGCCATTTATGCTTTCTGTGTCATTTAACTCAAGCAGAAAAGTCTCAAGAGGAGGAACAAAATTAACTCTTCACACCGGCACCTTGTCTCTGCCTTCAAACCCCCCCTCCACCCCCAAAGCCCAAAGCCTAGTTCCAGTTCCAACTTCACAGACAGGAAACCATTCAATTTGTACAGTCACCACAGTCACCTCTCAGAACACTCTGTCTTCACTTTATTTTTCTCAGACACAAGTGACTAGAGCACACTGTTCTAAATGACATCTCATAAGGGTTTTATACTGGAGTTTGAGTACTTTCTTAGCGTTTCCTATTGGAGTTGTAGAACTGCACTTGCTTTTTTCATGTTGACTTATTTCCATTCTTATTTTCAAATCAACCTGTGACCTGCTGGTACATACCCGCCTCACTTTCCTCAGTTGTTTCCAACAGCTGAGATTCCTGCTTATTCTTTGTATTAATCCTGAAGTACAGCTTGCCTTTTGCATTGCTGATTTTTAATTACCTCATTTGTTTCTAAAAGCTCTCTCAATGCTCCTCACTATCATTAGCATTTATAATTCCTAAGCTGGTGAAAGAAGAGCAAAGAGCAGCGTATTTTCTTGTGCAAAAGAGCAAACCCATTCTCAAGTCTTGACAGTTAATGCAAAGCAAATTTGTACTTTAAATATATGCACATTTTAAAAACACAATGATCTTAAAGGAACAATATGCTTATTCATATTTAAAATTATGAATCAAGTACAAATGCATTTAATAACAATGCCTCTCAAAAATCACTAACAGTACAGTACCCTCAAGTGTGAAGTGAAATGCCTCTCCTGTGACAAAGAGTGTAAGTGTAGAGTGGTTCTTTTGTAGCACCTATTGTCCCACCATGAATAAGTGATCAACCAAGGTGTTCTGAATATCATCACTGCAATTAACAGGACACCAGGCTCCCACATACCCAAACCACTGGCAGCTTTGTGCTTTTTAACGGAGTCTGGATGACCTTTGTATGAAAGCCACCACAGTGAAATCTCAGAGGAAGTTATTGTCTTACTTATCTTAGTACTGAGAGAGATCTTGGTGAGATGCAAAGGTCACCAGCAGTTTCTGAACAGACTGAAGTAACAGGAAAAACATGTTTTTGTTAAGCTACTACATCCTACAGTGTTCTCGCTTAGTTTTACTGTATAGATCTAAAGTGCTCAAGTGAACCAGGAAAACAGTTTATTTCACATGTGAAACTGTAACTGTCTCAAGCAAAAGTGAAAACAGTGCTTATACCTAGAACAGCCTTCACTTCGAAGGAAGTCATCTAATCTAGGTCCGTTTCTTCCCAAAGGATCATCAGGAACCATAAATATGTCGCCAGCAAAAGTGTACTGGAGCAACCTGCAAGAGAGTTCTTTCAATACTGTTTACTAACGATGTATTACACTATTACACCCTCGCTGCCCTTCACCTCCGCAGCACAGGACAAGGGGCCTTAGAGCAGACACTTCACGTCACATCAGCAGTCACTGAAGCTTAACTAGTAACCCATCTTAGACACAACCAGCATTCACTGCCAAAATAATTTAATGGGAGCTCATGTGAACTCTTCCCATTACATTGCAGAACACTGAGATTTTTTTTTTTTTTTTGACAGCAAGTGTTGGATGACTGCAAAATTTTGCAAAGAGACCACAGTGGAATTTTCAGTGATTACAGAAGAGTTTCTGGCTGTTCAAACTCCCCCTCCTTGTAAGGATCTTCAACCACGTAGCTAAAATGCATGTGCTATCAGAAAGCCACACAACTAGCAAACATACCATTAGCTGTTTACAGTTAAGACAGAAAGAAGCTTTTTTTTTTTTTGTGGAATCATTTTGGGACACAGGGAAATCTGCGCTGAAGGAATCCAGTTTAACTAATGTTTATCTGAGGAGAGAATTTGGTAGAGTGGAAATTCCCCAGAAGTAAAACTAATAGCAGATGTTAACACAAGCTCTTAAACCACAGACAGAGAATGACACGCGGAGTATTCTTGCTGAAGTTCTGTAGGAGAACAGAACCTGACTTGGGTGGAATTCACTCAAGACACAGTGTAAATACCTACATGATTAGCCAACAGCACGGCCACATTCTCCCAGCTCTATTGTGAGAACCCAAGACAGTTTTCCATTATTTATTTCATTAGCCCAATGCAGTACCCCAGTACCCTTCCTGCACTGATGTACCCCCAGAAGATGTCAGGGAGACTCTGGGTGGGAATTTTGGGCAACAGAAGATCATAGCTTAGTAGTAAACAGACCTGATTGAACTGGAGGGGGACAAAACAAAACACCAAACAAAAATAAACCAGTTGCACAGAAAAAAAAGCTATAATTCACAGAGTATCCACAAGCTGAAGCAGGGATATTTGACAGCTAAGCGAACTAATCTAAACCCAGAGGACACTTAACAATTGCAGGGAAATGGCTACAGGGATATATTGCAAATGTTCATTATTTTGTTTAGCTATGCCGATTTGTTGCACTACAGCAAAGAGTGAGCGAGTCTGAAACCTTAGAAGTGACACCGCATGTCTCCATCAGCTATCGGCTCTGCTCGAAGAAATGAAATGTAGAACAAGAACACCCGTGAGAGCGGGCCACCAAGCGCACACTCTAACAGGATCTAACAACGAGCTTCAGAAGTGACATCGCTTGGCCGCTACACCAAGCTCCTATTAATGAGAGCAATTAACAGACACACATTAGAGAACAGACAAACAATAGGGATATTAGACTATTCAACACACAATTACAGCCACGAATCAAAGTGCTTAAACACACACAGTACTTTGCTGGGCTCTACCAGAACTGCGTAATAGATTAATTAAAAATAAAAAAATCCCACATGAAGGTAGGGTGCCTACAACTGCAAGACAGACGTCCTTCTAAGCTTTCACAGAAACCGAGAAGTTTCATAGAAATTGAGTAATTACCTTTTTTGAATAATTTCTCTCCAGGCACGTGATTCTGTCACAAATTCTCTGAAGTTGTCGTTAGTCACAATAACACCGCCGGTTCTATCAGCAAGGTGTAATAAAAACCTGTAAAATCGATTTCACAGACCGTTAAGATATCCTGCAAATTGTCCAAAGGTCTAGGAAACTAAACATTTCACCATCCAAGATTAATCTATTTGCATGAGAACAAGCACTTGGATTACTTGGAAATTACTGTTCTGACCCACCATAAATCATAATTTTAGGTAGCATGCATTTATTTAGTGCAGCAGAGTCTTCACGGGAGGCTTTTCTTCCATTTAAAAAATAAAACAAAAACCCAAACACCATAAAAACCCACCATGAGCAAAACCCCCCAAACCCCATGGGATTACCAGATTCTGAAATATTTCTAGATGTAAATGGTTTGCTTTACAAAGGAGTACAGCATTTATTACACATTCCAACACAAATTATTTCCATATACTTTTTTGCTCAGTATTAACGCCCGTGTTCTGCAGGACAGTGTTAGCGGTTTGCTCTGTCAGCACTTGGCAACAGAGTGCTGCTACCGTTTTGTTGTTAAATAAATTGTGACAAAAGGTAACTGCTGATTTATTAAGAAAAACCCGTGATTTTTTTTTACCTGTCCAAAAATAAGCTTTTTGCCATTTGAAGCTATTTTAGCAAAGAGAGAATGGTGGTGCGCTTTTAAAGAAAAGTGTGCATTTTTCCACAGTAATGCCAACTGTAAATACTGCACCTAGATAGCATTTTATATGAAATACTGGGTGCATATAATACATCAGTGTGTAAACAACCCCAACGTGGCTGCCTTGTACATTTTTTTTTTGCCACAACATTATTAAGAGATCAGAGTTGCTATATTTCAACAAGGAAGGTAAATTAAGTGCACTCTGTCTATCTTTTGCGTATCAAGTTTCGCAATCAGGTACAAGACTGTGCAATCTAACAAAAATGGGCAAGCCCACGATGCCAAAACGTGACAATTTTGTAGTCAGAAAAATAAGGTATGAATGATTATTAGTAGGAAGGAAGAAACCAAAATCCAGCAAACTGTAGCTAGCTACAGAACACAATTTCAAAGCTGCAAACTGCTCACCCATGCAGAATCAGGAAAGCTGTTTGTGGGGAAAAAAAACCCAAAACTTAAGCAGCACGCGCTTCTAGCTGTGTCTCAAGACTGGGAAAATTTGGCAATAGCAACATAAGCACTAGGAAACCCCCCCAACACCCCACAGAAAAACCTAAAGCTTAGTTATCTTGTTCACTGAAAGATGATCCTCACATTTGAAGTTGAACTTTGGTGCTCAAATTAACTTGGAAATTTACTGCCCTACACATTGTTACAAATACGCTGCTCCAAATACACATCTCTGGCTGTATGCCACAACGGCATCCAGAAAAAAAACGGAACAAAACAGTACCTGAGCAGTAGCTGATTTATGCTAGTGCTCCCAAAACATAAAAGACAATTGAGGGATAGACTGATGATCAGGAAAGCACAAAAACATTACTAGAAGACTAATTTCTTCCTCAATCCAAGTGATGACATTTTAAATGGATTGGCTTTTTTTTTTTTTTTTTAAAAATAAAAGTGCCATGAAAAATTGCCATTCTCCACGAATTTCTGAAAACAATGTGTAAAACATTATTAGAGAATTACATATAAAAATGTGTCTAGGACAGTAAAATAAGGTAACAGACGTAGGGCTCAGTCTTAAGTGGGATGCATAGCTCTCTGTCTAGACAGGTTGAAAAACTACCTAATACAACCACTCACAAAGTATTCAGCTTTTACAACCATTAGTCAGACGTTTAAAAAGACTGTATAAATATGTATATTCCGTACCTGTCGTCGTGAGCAGCAATTCTTGCTCCTAAAACCATCCTTGCAGGGGTTAAAGACAATATTCCAATATCCTGGAGCTGTGTTAAGAAATCCTGCTCTGTTAAAACATGAAACAACTGTTCTTAAAAACAAAAGCCTTCTTCTAGGCTATTTATTGATTTGGTGATTAGTCTGAGATATAATTAGCAGAGAAGATGGGCTATTTTTGTACCTACTAATCTACAGAAATGACATATTGACAGCTGAAGAACTGCTAATATTATAAAAATGGGGAGGAAGAGGTTGCAACTAGAAATTACAGAGCAAATAACAGAGAAACCAGCCTGCACTTACGGCACATCAGTTCCCCCGAGCTGCGTTTCCGAGTATCTCACACTGTATATGGAATCCCGTTACTCAGGCTGAGCAGACTGCCCATGCTTAATGTTTTATGAAGTATTCCTTCTCTACTCATTCTTCACAGAAGTATAAAAAAAACCACAGTTACAATGTAGTTTAATAAAGCAAACATTAGGACACTATTTCCCTCACCTGTAATGTGAGGATCACGTCTTGTTCTCCACTGTGGAACGAATACGGTAATATTTCTGTGGCCACGTTTCCAAAAGTAGTCAACGGCTATTGCAATTCCTCGACAGGAGAAGAACTTCCTTAGACCATGCCTGGGGGTGGAAGAAAGAGAAGGGACATCAAATTCACTAGACTTTTACTACTATAAATACAAAGAAAATGGAACGAAAGGTTGCAAAGCGAAGCTGGAACTTACACGTACAGCCTCACCCAGCTAAAAGGTAGATGGAATACTCTAAACGGAAAGAAATCTTAAGCCAAAGAGAACAGAAACATCACTTGCCAACGCTATCGCTCCGTCTCCTTTCGGCTGTGAGATTATATTTGAATAATTAGAAGTGGGTTTGCTTTTAAGAACAGGCCAATAGGGATGCTTTACAAAATCTGTTAATTACAGATTAAAATGATCATAATGCAGTATTGTGGTAGATCCAAATGAAGTCCCACTACAAAACACAACACCTTGGTTTCAACCGGTTCCCAAGGATTACGTCTGAGTCTAAGCTACTAAGGCCTCCTCTCCCTTCATTTCAACAATCTGAGCTACTGTTTTCATGCAAAATAATAGCATTTCTTTGAAGAAAGATTTTCAAAACACTGTATTTTAGTGGCATTTCAAACAGGTGTTCACTACATGGTTTTGCAACTCGGTTAAGAAACTTCCCAGAAAAATCAGTAACTGCCTAATACGAATGATACAGAGACTGGAGCTGATGACCTTGTAAGGTCCCTCTCCGTCCAAATTATCTCGATGATCCTACCTATACACCTATTTAACAAATGGCAGAAAGTCCTCCTTTAGTAATTAGCTGCCTATCCAGATTCTGGGAACTGAGCTTCAGGAAAATCAAGAAAGAACAATCTTAAAATAAAGCACAGAAGGCAGAACCAAAACCACCTCTGGAATAAATTCCTGCAAAACACCTACTAGCACCTTACATAAGATATACCCTGGTAGAAACGACACACTGGTGCAGAACTGACGGTGCAAACACGCAAAGCGCTTCACACAAAGCAGTACATATTCTCTGGTTTGAGTTAGATGTGAACTCACTACACGCGCTTCTCACAACAACAAGCGATCAAGTGGTACTCTTACTTCAAACCAGTCTCCCAGTGACCATGCAGCTGCATACCAGAAGCCTATCAGTAAGCCCTATTAAGTTTCAAAGAGAATCTTATCTGTAAACCTCTCGTTTAACCTACCAGGAGATCTTCTGAAGAGAGAGTTCTTTAAAACATCTCCATGGAAATATCTTACAGTGAAACTCAGCCTTTAGTAGCTTTCTGGTATCCTTTCCCAGTTTTCTAAACTAATTTTAAAGTAAATGTATCAAAATATAAATCTATTCAGGTTCTCTGAATTTGGAGAGGAATGTTTTACATAGAAGGGCAGAAAAATGAGTAAGCTACATCTGAACTATAAAAGGCAAAAAAAGCTGACTTATCAAGAGAGTTTCTGGAGAAACAAAATCTTATGCCACATTTGCTCTAATAAAAGTAAGTAGTCTTGACATCAAGATCAGTCAAATAAAGGAATGCTATTGTCACAGAAGAGTTACCTCTCACAAACCTTCTAACTTAAAAGGCAGTCACCACTCCCCAAATTTAAGTTAGGGATGCTGTTCAATAAACCGGGGAACTCTGTTAAAGGCTTTCACTGTGACAATGCCTCTCCTCTGGACTTCCAGAGACAGAGGTCTCCATGTTCATCTTGAAAATTATGCCATCTCTACTTGTCCATTCTCCCGTTTTAGAGCTTTAAACCTGCTGAACTACACAGAGTACTCTGTTTTCCAAATGTTCTGAAGCTGTTTCAGCAGCTTTTGACTTGTCCTGTATGATCACAAACTCCTGCTCTGCAGCAACTTAAAAAAAAAAAAAAGAGGCAGGCAAACAGAAGCAATATATTTGTCAAATATCATGTAGAACCAGGGTGAGCTATAATATGAATAAATATGTCACTACTAGATAAACAGAAATATGAAATGCCTTATTTGAGCTAGGTAAACATCAGCAAGTGACCACAGCAAGGTGCTCTTTTCAAGATCTCAAAGACAGCATCTGTTACCCAACTGCCTTTGTAAATACCGGGCTCGGCTGTCCCAGGTCTTCGAAAAACTGTGAAGACCCTACAAAGGTATTTCTTAACGTAAACAAGAGATAATCACAAGCAGCATAAAGCAGCCAACAGCACGTTGCTTCCCAGGACATGTAACATTTTCCCTTCGGTTTTCTAACTAAATTAAGGACGGTACACATCATTAGTTACAAACAACTACAGCAAGATATAGTTCCATCCAATTACTCTTTCATTCCGAGTTTCTTCCACATTTTCATAAAATGTAATTTAAAATTACCTGACAACTGTCTGGATATTTCAGATAGCCCTGAAAGGCCTGTTTTCAGCACACAAACCCAGGCAATTTTAAATAACACTTGTTAGCAGTTCGAGGCAGTTCCTTGTCCTTCGCTTTTCCTAAGCCGAGTTTTCACTCGGCTGAGCAGCAGGCGGCAGGTTCAGGGACCGTACGGCAGCGGTGCCCAGCTACCGCACCTTACTCTGACGGGGGGCGCGTGCACGCCGGGGTGCGTGGAGGAAGCACCCCAACTTCAGGAATGCACACATACAGCTGATAAGTGTACACGTACTGGGGGCGCATGCGCAAAGAGTCTTTTTAGCTGACAGGGGTGCTCAATCCAAAAAAGTTAGGAGACCACTGCCTGCAGCAGTCTCGCAGCCATCACAGAGATAAGCAGATGTTTATCCACCGTCTTTTAATTCATTAGTTTCAGATGTATTTGGTTGTTCTTAAAAAACCAAAAGATATAAAACCCCACAGACGAATTATGCAGATGAAAAAATACCTCTCCATATTAAAAAAAGAAAAAATAAAATAAAGAGGATGTGACGTATTTGTTATTTTCTACATGACCCCAACAATTTGCATTTCTTTTCCACTAGCACATGTTTGGGAAATCATTTTTAAAAGTTCAAGGTAGCTTATGACTCAGTTGTGACTTGCACTTTTACGTCACTGTTTTCTAAAGAACAGAGTCTGAACAATGAGGAAGTAAGTGTGCTTTAAAAACTATTTACTGTACAAAACACCGTACTTAAATTAAAGCAGCGTCAGGAGTTACGGACCATGTCAGGCTTCCCCTTTAAAGTTAACAAGGCTATGAAATAACAGAAAATCTTAATCTACTAATCCAATTAATTCTCCAGTGATTGACCTGAAAAGTTTTACTGTTGCCAGTCATAAGGGACTAGCTCTGGGCTCTTTAACCCGGGGAAATCAATTTGTCAGAAGGATCATCACCTTCTCCAACTAATGATCACTTGGTAGGAAAGGTGGTAAGAAAGCTTCCGACATTCTTTGTCACGAACAGAAGTTACTTAGATTTACTTTTGACGTCTCCTCTGTGCTACAGAGGCTTTCTGGACTAACTGCAAGCATTTCTGTATTACTAGGTCCTTGGCCCTTAAACTGCATTTGAAGCTAACCATCTCCAAAAACATATATTTTGTTCTGAATGGGGAAAAACAGTCATCTAGCAGGAACATGTGCTGATACATGAGGCCTGCTAAAGAAACAGGCTAAGTGAAATAAATTTATATATTCATTAAGTTTAAAACATCAGCAGAAATATTTCTGAATGAACTATACGTCTAGGAATTTCCAAGTATCATCTGTCATATCATAACATCATAAGTGATCAGCAAGTACCAAGGTGTCAAAGTAGAAATCACCAGGCTAGGGCTGTACGTAAAGGGAAGAAGCAAACTCCCCAATTTGCTAAAATAATATTAACAGTTCTACTGGCATCTTTATCTGTCTCTGTGAAACCAGCAGCACACATCCATTTTCTCCCCCCATTAACACAACTGTGCGTACATCCACGTGCAGATCTGTGTTCACATAGTTACTTCTGGGAAACTGTACCAGCTGTCAACTGTTTGAAACACTACATTCATTTTAGGACAGACTTTGACATTATTTTCTTACAGTACATAACATTATATATATTTTTTTTTCCTGGAAAATTTATTTTCTTCCCTTAAACAGCATTTAAATCCATTCTTTTGTGAAGCCTCTTCCACCTAACAGCTGGGAGTAGGTGACATATGCTACATGTACTAGTCAGATGCGTTTTTCTCAGCCCAAGGGCATCCTACAGAATTCACGGGATCACCGGTAGTACTCTGGCCTATTGTTAGAGTATCACCCTATTCCAGAATTGGTGACAACTAAGTACAAGATCATACAGCTGACATGAGGCTCTTCAGGATCTCCAACCACCAAGATTAAAATCCATATTTTAAAACTGGTTAAGACACACTGAAACAGCCTGATGTTTTCCCACTTTGGGGATATGGATGGTCTTTCTCAGAATTGCTATTGTCTTGCTTAAAGTACTCCGTTTTGGTTCCACCAGCATGGTTTCAGAATGAAAACTAATTTCTGTACTTGGAAGGGTTTATGCATGTTCAGCAGAGGAACTCTGAATGCACCAAAAAAATCGTAAAGAGCAAGTTCTCACAGCTCGTTTACTCTTATTGTCACATTGACCAGGGGAGCAGGAGAACAGTCAGTTTCTTCTCAAGAACTACCATCTCCTCGTTAAGAAGAATAATTATGGCATTTGTCATTGCTCACTTTAATATTTCAAAACGACAAAAAAGCCCCATAGCAAACACTCACAAAACGTTTTGACGTGCTTGCTTGCCAGAATTTCTTAGTATAAAAACGAACAATCCATGTCTCTTCCTGACTAGCGAACAAGCAATTCAAAGATAGTTTTGATGAGATAAATGTTAAAATGAACCAAGTGAAGCACAAAATTTTAAAGAGTTCTAACTGATTTTTGCTATTCCAGTTAGTTATAATAAACTTTTTTTTAAAAAGAAAATAAAATAATGAAAATTTTAATTGGCTATGCCCTTCAAAGTTGTCTACAACAGAAACACTGCAGGGGGGAAAAAGGAATTAGAAAGTATTTACAATAATGGAAAATCCCTGCATCATAGTCAACGAAAGGGATTTCTTGATCTTTTGAGCATTAGCTGTGCCCATTTCACAGGGTTTGTTTGTTATGCACCAGCCCTTTAATTGTCTGCTCTTGTTTGCATGCATTCTTTCAGGAGGAACGGGAGGGAAGGTGTGTGCGCACGTACACGCAGTTCCCTACTCTGCAAGTTTTAAGGAGGGGATAGAATATTTTTGTAGCACGCCTACATTTGCAAAAGTCACCGGACTCCAGCACTGACGGGTAATGTTAAAGGACAAGTATGTTACTACTGTATAAGAAACTCCACTTCAAGTGCAAAAGTAAAAAAAAAAACAGAGTAATCTTAAGTTGATGGTAACTCAACTTTTTGTTAGGTGTGTGCAAAGCAAATTAAGTTTCACGCATAAAATTGCTTGCAACAGAGCAGAGCTCACTGAAATGACTTCTGACTGAAGTGTTACACAGAGCAGGAGCACTGATAATTCCAAGTACGTTGCTCTGAAATGGCACAAATTAGGCTTCAAACATGACCACCGCCTAGTAAGAAATGCCCTAGAAGTAATTCACTTCTCATTTTGAAACATCAAAATCTCATTTACCTCTAACATATATCTAGTTTTAATTTTCAGTGCCTATTCTGTTCAAATTTTTTCCTGATTATTTTAGTATTTGGGCTTCATAACTCTGAGGTGTGTCTGTATTTACAAATTCACCAATTTCTACCAGAGCAGGAAAGCTAATTCTTAAAAGTCTTCCCAGAAAATATTTTCCAGAGTGTTGCAATTACCAACCAATTTTTAAGTCAAAATCGAGGATTTTCCTTATTCTACTTTAACTAGTTATCATATTTGTTCAACTTCCGTTTATGTAATTTTTTTTTAAACCAAAAGTAAATCCTACATGAATTGTTTCATGATAGAACATCCCACAACCACATTGTTCTGGCTGGATTTGCGTACTGAAGTATGTGTCACGTAGTGCACCTGCTAAAGACTTCTGAATTTCCTGCTATGCACAATATCTCAAAAAAATAATAATAGCTCCGAACAAGTCAGTCATAAAAATGAGTGCTGTTACTAAACAAAGAATAAAAACTACCAAAACAGCTATGCATTGGAAATTAAAATGGTTACAGTTAATCTCACATAATTTTTTCATTATCAAGCCCTACCATAACTTAGCATTACCAGCAGCTGAAAAACCTTGCTGTGTACACGGACTGCTGGTCACCAAAAAGCGCGCTAGCAAAATCTTGACACGTGCCACAGCAACCTCTTAGGCCCTATTTCGTTTGGAAGTCCATTGAACTTTTAATGAAGAGATGGCCAAGAAGAACAATACTTACGAAATGGCAACATTGCTTCCATCAATAATGATATGTTTTAAATATGGTTTCCCAGGTTCATTTTTCAACTCCAGTCTGTACGGCTTTTTCAGAGACTCCAAAAATCTCTGAACTCCTGTAACTGAAGGATCAGGATGATGTCTGTGTGGTCCCACTGTCTCTCTATCGGGATCTGAAGGACGCATTTGTGAAGACAACACCTGGTCTGGGACAGGATTTTCAGAAGTTGACATCTGGGAAGGGTGTTGGTTGAAAGATCTCGCTCGAGAAGAGGAGCTGCAGTGCGCCAATTGGTCCCCAAAACCAGGATGACTGTTCTGTACAGTTGAGGGCCCTGCAGATTTTTGCTGAACTGCAGTTTTAGTCTTAGTTGAGGCACGCTGCACATCTGAGCTCCCTCTGGCTACAAAATCAACATCTTTTAGAGCTCCAGCTTGTACAGCGCTGAAAGTTATGCCACCATCAGTTTCTACATCGCTTGACCTTGAGCTGTGATTCTTACCAGGGCAATAAATGTCTCTTTGCTTACAGCATACAGCTGAATTTTTACTGGAAGGAGAAGCAGGTTTGCATACCGACATATGCATTTTATCTTCTGCATCAACTTGCACGCTTGGTGAATCTCTCATTTTGTGATATTCATTTTTTGTCTCCTTTGAAGTATGACTGGATTTAAGTGGACTTTTATTCCTAGATACGCCTTTGTCTTCTAGCTTTTGTGAATTACTTGCGTTACTTCCTAAAGGACTGACAGTTCCAGGCTTTTGAGATGACTGTTCGTGTTCTTTTTGAAATTTTAAATTTTCCTTTTCAATTTCTTCTAGCAACGTTAACGGTTCCACAGATTGTCCGAGGATACCAATAACTTTTTCTACAATATTTTGGGAATATCCCATTGTTCTGAAAAAGTTCACAAGAATCTTATATTCAGCTTCCTCACTGATATCATCACCTTCCTTAAGGCAATAACTGGGATAATCTGAATCACTGCAGCTATCCGAGAGCAGATCGATAACAGCGTCCTTGTCTGAAGGATTACTGTGTGAGGCAGATTTCACTTCCTGATCATTTTCCAAAGAGAACTGCTTTTTAGGGAGCCTTTCCTCCTCTTCAGAAGATCTTCTTTTACATGACTGCCTTTCTTTAGACACCACTGCCTCTAACAGAGGCACAGTATTTATGGGAACAAAACTTGTTTCGGGAGCATCAGAAAACACAGTGTCCATTTGCTTTGTAAGCTCAGTTACAGGCGTCCCAGCGTTGTTTCTTGCTTCCTCACCATGTGCCCTTCCATCTCTGTTTGCAGCAATTACTACGGGGGCTTTCTCCGGTAAAACCTCTGTTGGGCTTTCAGAACCTGTAAGATCTATGATATCGCTCTCCGCTTCACGACATTCAGTTTGTGTGAGAGCCAGGAGTTCTCTTTTTAGTGAGCTAGGCAAAATCAGCAAATCCATTGTATATTTATCTGCGTGCGATTCCACAAATTGTCTGAATTGCTTTTTAATCTCCGATTCATTGTCACTTGATAAGCTTTCGTTATTCTCAAAAAGCTTCACAAGCTGCTGAACATGACTTTGAGCCATAACCACAGCTTCTGCACCCCCCTTAATACTGAGCAATCCTATTTCCAGCACTGTTATGTCGGCACACGTATCCTGAATAAGACTGTTGAGAAACAGGCTCTGTGCACCAACAAAGATGCAGTGCATGTCCTTTGGGTAGTACTGCTTCTCTTCTAGTTCAGGTTCACAGAGTCCCTTAATATACTCCTAGAAGGAGAAAAAAAAAAGATAGCAGAGTGAATATTTGCCAAAAATCAATACAGAAGATTATAGTTTTGGTTAGGTCGGTAATGGACAAGTACACTAGAAAATAAAGCCAACTTAGCATAAGAAATATGAGAAAGTAAATACTGCCAGTAAATCAGATAATAGAGATAAGATACAGATACCTGAAATTATTTTAAAATAGATCTTATAGAAGACAAACTTTCTTTTATAGCCTACTGTTTATAATAAAAATTACTTGAGGCTGATAGTAACAGAGTAGCTGTTAAATTGTAGCTCAAACAGTTTAAAAGACATGTCAAAATAAAGTTTGTTTTCCCATCCATCCCATTTTCTTTGCGGGAGAGCATACACTTCACAAAAAAAAAAAAAAAAAAATGCCTTGCCCTGGAGAATTCTACCTAGTCCATGAAACTGAACTTCTACCAACAGTTTCTAAAGAAAATTTCCAAAGGCTTATCGCAGTGGTAGCTATCCTATATTTTGAAGTAGTTATTATGTGTTATTTATTCTATACTTATGGCTCATGAATCAAGGGCACTCATCCTGCGGCATGGCACACCATAACTAGTAGCCGCAGTCATATCCACTAAAAGATATCCTATAGAAAAAAGCCCCTACACTAAAACCAGACAAGTGACAAGAGACCTGTCTGGGCTCTGACAGATTCCCATATTAACAAAATAAACCATCTGTATTTTAAATCTACAACTGCCAGAGTACCTAATGACAATGGGTATGTAACACCAAAGAAAATCACACCCCAAAAGCTCAGCAGTGAGCCAGCTTTCCCCGTAAGGCTTTGAAACTCAGTATTTTGAAAAAGCAGAGAATATGACAAATGACTGAGAAAACTTCAGGCTCCAGCTAATTCTGTCTTCTAGAAGTTCAGGTTTTAACCAGTTTTAAATCTCATTGCTGTTTCTGCCGCCTAGAAGTTACTATAGGTAAATTCACTACACTATCTTCTTTTAAATGTATCACAGTTCAGAACTCTGTCAATACAGGATACTATTTCTTCCTTCAGGTCACACTATTTTTCCCCAAACTCTCTCTTTCTGTGCTTAAAATTCTGTAACGTAGTGAAACCCATTTCCAACTTCCAGTCGTTGTATTTGTAGACTCCCAAATACACCAAATTTTATTATCTATCTTTACTCTCGGAAATTAAACTTCTCTTTTAGATGGAACTGAAAACCAGTATGAGGTAATGAATAACATAATGCTGCTTCCTATCACCTCTTGGGTTACATCACCACAAGTATCAAGGCAGGCTGCTTCAAAACCATATCAGCTCAAACTGCTTCTGCAACAAAATCCACAGGATTACTTTTCATGCCTTAGTCATCATATGACTGCTTTTGCAGAGCAACAGGACAATGACGTAATTAGGAAAAAAGGATCTTCAAAATCTGTTAACTTTTTTTTTAAATATTTACTAAGTAGCACTGAAGAATTAATACATTGCCTGTGACTGACGAATTAAAACACAAATTGCCATCACAAAACTTTTTAAAGGGAGATAAAAAAGATGTGCAATGGTTCATGTTTTCCAGTCAATAACCCATCCTGCTAGGGTCTGAAAACTGCTCTCCATGTACGGGAAGTCAACTCTCCCCTACTTGTTAAGGTATTTGGGGTAGGAAACATTTTGTATGTTATTAGGAAAAGCAGCCAGGAGAAAACAGAAATCTTGTTCTGTTTGTTTCAGGCTTCAACTTTCTAGAAAAAAGAAAGTTGCGCTGCAGCTGCCTGGAGAAGAATATGCTACCTGTAACACTTTCTGGAGTCTCTGAGCCCAAACATACAAGCAAATTGGTTTAGAATCAATTTCAGAGTCAAATAATTAAAAAACTTTAACATTCATAGTATTTTCTGTGCAAGTCTTATGCATGACACAATTAAGGAATCGAGTTTTTCAAAGCAGACTGCCAAATCTGTGAATTAAGTCACAAAATACAGGCTAAGGAGAGCATGAACATATACATCTATGTAAAGAAACACCTACATGTGGAGATTTGGGTTTTGGAAGCACCCCTGGGCCCAGCCAGCGCTCGCACCACCCTTCTCATGGGACCCCCGCGGCCGGAGCTGCCAGGCCCGCTGTGACCCCAAAGCTCCGCTGCACCCGACATTCACCCCAGCACCTCCGGGAAGAGCTTCACAGCAACTACCGTCCCAGCCAGGGACACAAACCGCCCGGATCGCGGTGTTCGGTTAAAAACGAAAGTTATCTGCTTGGAAGCTGGTTTTGTGCAGACCGCTGAAGCTGTCCGGAGCCGCCAGCTTTCGCTCCAGGGACACACCGGCTCTGGCCAGCTGTCAGGGCGAGCTTCCCTAGCGAACCCCCGGGCGCCACGGGGTGCGTTAAGCCTGTAAAGCAACTGTGAAACACGGCAACACCACACCGACCCCCAGGAATTTCTTCGGCTCGGGAAGAAAAAGGAGAGGGCTGCGTTTTAATGGCGCGGGGCTCGGGCCCGCAGGCCGCTGCCCCGCTCTCAGCGCCGAGGCCCGCAGACAGCCCGGTGCCTGGCACGCACCTGTTTGCCAAGGCGGGACGGTTTCGGTTTCCTCCTCGAGCACTCACCTTCCTTCCCCACCCCC
>WHYT01013896.1:9863-29381 GCA_009806455.1 Tetrax tetrax | reverse complement strand
TAGTGAATGAACAAAAGCCCAAGCCTTGTAAAGACAGTTATGCTTTTGAGGGCTCCATGATTTTGGGTTTTGTGGTGTCTTTTTCCCCTCCATCATTCCAGGAGGAAACTGATTTGTCTGGATAGATACGATGGCATTGAATCTTCAGAGGCATTTCACTGTGCCTGCCCCTTTTCCTACTTTACATTATTCTTTTCTTCTTCACAGATTATCCAAAGAACTTCTGCTGGATCCACAGCAAACCTTGGTCTTCAAAGTGTGGCATAGAGCAGGTAAAGTTCGCGGTGCGGTACTGAGAGGAGTGTTTCTCCTGCATCCCTTGGGTGACTTGTATTTAACACAAGTAAAGGCAGTTCTCGGAAGTAAATTGGAGCGTAGGGCTGTAAAGATATTTTTTACCTTGCGCTAGAAGAAGGCCAGAGATAATTTAAAATTGGACAGTATTTCAGAGGCTGAATTTTCCTCGTGAAAAGGAGAATTCCTGTTCTTTACTGTGTCTTTGGCACGCTGTTTGTTACCTCTGCAGCGGGTTGAAGCGTGGCCAGCCCGTTGTGATCAAATCCTTTTCTATTGGATGTATTTTAACAATTGCTCCTCTGTCCAGTGCCAGCATTCGCTGGGACAGTTGAAGGCTCTGGGTTTCAAACCTAATGACGTGAAAGCCTTCTGTAAGCAGTTTTACTGAACCTGCTGTTAATTGTTACGTGAGGAAAGATGCTGCTCATAGTTCAAACTGGTATTTGTTTGTTTTGTGGCTAGCCCAGATCCTCCAATATTTAATTAATCCAACCAAGCGCAAAAATCTGCTCGTTGTTGGGAAGAGAGTTCCGTTTCTTCAGCTGAAACTGCAAGATCTTTAAAATACTGGTGTTTTTTTCTTTCCTTTTACCCATTAAATTCCAGCAGACTGATTTCTTGCTTCAAAAATAAACTTGCTGCCTAACTCAGCCCTTCTCTGTATCGTGTACACAGTGATTCTCATGCCGGTCCCTCTCCCTGCCCCGCTCTGTCATCTTCTCTGCAGGGACATTTTTAGCTGAATGTGGTAATTTGGTAATCCAAGTAAAATCCTCTTCTTGGGTAGGATTGTTTGTTCAGTATTTTAAATAACTGCAAGACAGAAAAGACAAAATGTCGCACAAAAATGCAACAGCGTAACGACAAGTCAGCGTTTTTGAAAGTTTTGGCAAAGCGAAAAGGGAAGAAATGGGAGTATCTGACGTGGGAATGCAATTCTGGAGGGGGATGCATTTGCTGAGGTCCCTGGATTGGCCTCCGCGTTAATTTTATCAAGTCTCATTGTCTTTTATTTCATAGAATCACAGAAGGGTTTGGGTGGGAAGGGACCTTCAAAGCCCACCCAGCCCAACCCCCCTGCCAGGAGCAGGGACATCTCCAACCACATCAGGTTGCTCACAGCCCCGGCCAACCTGGCCTGGAATGTTTCCAGGGATGGGGCACCCACCACCTCTAGTTTCTGTTGTCTTAAACTCTATTTTCTATTTCCTCCACTTTTTTTTTTGTTCCACTCTTTTCTTGCTCTTTACCTCATGAGAGCTGTCAGCTTTTAAACCATTTTTTTCAGTCTTACGTCTTTCCCTGTGAAGTCCAGGCATATTCCAAGGGCTGTATAAGTGGCTGATTCGTAGCATTCCTGAAAATATTTCGTTTACATGCGGTGTAAATGAACACGTGCTTTATATTCCCCTTCCCCAGAGACCGAGCGCGTGATAGGATTTGCGTCGGTGGACCTCTCTCCTCTCCTGTCTGGCTTCCAGCTCGTGTGCGGGTGGTACAACATTACGGATTTCGGCGGGCAGTGCCGAGGGCAGATCAAAGTGGCAGTTTCCCCTCTTCAAAACATCAGTAATCTCAAAGAAGAACGGCAGGCCAGGATCCGGACGCAGCCACCAAGTCCTTCGGTACGTGTCTCAGTTTCCTCCCCCGTGCGCGTCTGATGAAATCCCTGAGAATCGGCACTCCGATGAGCAGACGTCGCAAATTCACTCTGCCGTGATGGATCAGCCTGTGTAAACCTCCCAGAAACACCCGATTCCTTGCGGAAGAATCCCGCTGTGTGTTTCTGCGGTAGCTGCAGGCCGACACTGCTCACAGCCCTCAGTCAAACCTCGGTCGTGAACATCGCCAGCGGCCTCGCCCTGTTGCTGCTTCCTGGGTGTTTGGGGTTTTTTTAATATTCTGGGAGAATATTCTGTGGTTTTAGATGTCTGGGAGCCTGGCGTTGCTCTCATTGCTGCTTTGGGTGGCAGCTGATGCCCAAAAACACACTGTAAATTCAGCCTTCCCTGGGTTAGGAAATTCCTAATTTGGCAGAAATCTATTTTTCTGGAAGATTTGCCATTTCTTGTGGTTTTTTCCTTTCCTCTCTAGACTTTCCAGTTACACTGGGCAGTGATATACACGTGTCATGGAGCCCATGTACCCTACTTTCCACCAGTTTACTCTTCAGTTGTGTGGGGGGAATCAAATGTTTCTGCAGTAAGAGTGTTGTGAAATGGTGCTTTGGCTCAGTGCTGGAAAATCCTTCACAAATTTAAAGCTATTTAGAAAAAATAAGTATTTGTTTGTTAGCTGAGCAAGATACTACTTTAATTTCTCCATTTTCCTGCTGTGGAAGGTTCACGGGCAGTGTTCCTCTTTATTCTAGGTGAAGCCCAGCTTTCCAACATTTCCCAGTCATCCTACAAGCTTTTCCAAGCAGATGTTGAATTCCTCATCAAAGGAAGGCAGTGTTCCCGCTCGAGAGCAGTAAGTCAGCTGGATGTGGCTCATTCTGACCATTTTCAGGGCTCAGAATTCTGCCTATCTGCAGGCTGTTGCCTCTTCTGAAAAAATAACGTGCCCTCTCAAAGGTCTTTCCCTATTTTTTGACTTAAAGATTATACCAAACTCCCTTTACCAGGGAGAGAGTGGCCCGGGAGACAGAAATCCTGAGGCAGGTACCTCTCTCCAAAACCCAGGTGTTCTTTTTCTTCCAGGCCTTTATGAGGGTTGTGTTTGGATCTGGTTTTATTTTTAGTAAGGATAATAAGCGTTAGACTAGAGTATCCCTGACAGATCCCCTGTGTTTTGCTGAACTCCTGTCCGTGGCCGGTGAACGACAGCTGGTGAAACGCTGCACTACTGCGCGTTCCAGCCCCAGGACTGTCATTTAAAGATGTTGGGTATTCGTAGCTGGCAGACTTTGCACAGTTAGAGACTTCAGGCTGTTTTCTGTTCTGCCTGTTTCTAGCAAAACCAGTCCCCCTGGAACACACACGCCTCGTCACGAAGAGCACATGCAGAACGTGCGCAGATTTCACGAGTCCCTGCAGCAGGCAGAAGGGAACGCGCACCGGGCGGCAAGGATGGACTCGGTACCGCTGTCGTCACGCGCCTCTCTCCTCACCGCGCTCAGGTAAAGCAGAGCTGTAGCCAACAAGGTAATTCGAAGCCTTAGGTTCGCAAAGAGAGGCTGAACCCAAAGAACTCTTGCATCTAATTTTGAAGGAAATTAAAACAGACAATGAGATTAAGAGGTGTCAGTGAGGTATCAGTGTCATTTGCAGCAGGATGAGATGAGATGGGAAAAGCAAGGACGTGGGGAGCAACTCTGTGTGAGGACTGCGGTGCGCTAGCACTGCTGCGAGTGCCTGAAGGGAACCGGCGACGGCAGCGTTTTCAAATCCGCCTCGAAAGCTCCGCTTTATCCCTCTTTGCGCATCTTAAACCAGTAGCCCCAGTTGGCCTTCACACATACGAGGAGCAGCCTGTAAGGATTTTCGGGGTGCGCGCAGCAGGGTGTCCTCTCCCAACAGGGTGCCCTTCTCTTTACACGAAGCATTTGCTTTTCTTTTGACTAGGTTCTAGGTTTAAGTCGGGTGTAAACTTGAGGAGGAGATTATTTATTATCCGTAGGAATATAGGACTGAAAGAGGCTTTCTGAGGCATTCCATCCCTTCCCTGCTACCACAGGCAATATCTTGTAAAATCCTTAGATCTTAAGCAGGTAGAAATCCCCAAATCTTTACCAAGTTCATTGATAAAGTCAATTAATATTCCTGGCTTTACGACTTCTGTTGGAAGGTCATCTCCAATCCAACATCCTTTGATTAAAACAGTTTAAAACTTGCTCCTTTTTTTTAACTTCCAGCCTAAGTTTCATAGCTAATTCAGCATTTGTTGTTGAGCGTTATCCTCTTGCTTAGAGCAAACTGAACCCTTACCTGATCTGTTTTTCAATAATAACCTTTAATTTTGTATTTGCATATTTACACACACTTGTCTGGAATGTTACAAACAAAACCAGTCTGCCACAGGCTTTTTTTTTTTTCCCTCTTACCAAATTTCTTACAGAAAAAACTTGAGTGAGCTGGATGAGGTTCAAAGATACTTCAGTCAGAAGCTGACCAGGTCTCTTCCCGACTTCGGTTACGGCAACGCATCCAAACCCAGTCGCGAGGAGCGGGAGAGTGGTCATCGGGGCGCAGTGAGCCGGGAAGCGGATCCCAGCGCGTGCCGTCTTTTGGAAAAATCTAGTCAGTTGGTGTCTCAGGTCAGCAGCCTCATCGACGGTAAGCTGTCACTTGGTTTGGACTTTTTTGTCAGAAGCGTTGAAGTATCTTCAAATTTCTTACGTATTCGGGACTTTTCTATTTATCACATTCAATACATTTCCTCTTTTAGAGGCATGACTGCAATTAATTTTCCCTTTCGTTAGCGCAGTTGGACACAGAACGGCATCCATAACAAGGATGGAGTACGGCACGGCAGGGAAGGAGACCGTATCTCTTTCTACCCCTTGGTGTCAGATGTGTTTTCACACCGCCCAGTATTTCCAACGGCTCCGTTGTAGCACGAGCTTTTAAAATCATTTCTCAGCGCAGAGAATGAACGGCGGCGCGGAGCGCTGCCGGGTGAAAAGTTCTGTGCTGCTTCTGCCTCTGCCAAGAGATGGGGCTGAAGGGCACGTTTCTGTTAGCCAAAACTTGCCATTCTTGTGTCACCACCTTCATCTTCTCATTTTTTTTCTTTTTTTTTCTCCAAGGTTTTGCTCTTTCTCTTCCCCTTCTCATCTTAATTTATAGCTTTTACTGCTTCTGTACATCCTCTTCTCTGCAGCCTGTCTCAAACCCTTCCTTCTCCATCTCCAGATGTTCTCCACCGTTACTTCACAGCAAGACTTTCGCTCTTGCCTCACAGCAGCAGGAGTTTGCCATTTAACCTGACAAACTCATTTCTCAAAGAATGTGAGAAGTGCAGAGGATCCCTTAACTAGGAACCAAAAATAGGTGACGGTCGCTTTTTAAAGAAGTTGTCAAATCCCCAGAGGTTTCCGGATTGCGTCGATTTTATGAACGTTTGGGCTCCTAATCCTATCACCTTTTTTTCAGAGCCTGTGTCAGGAGCGCGGCCAGCTCTTTGTTTTCAGGTTTTATAATTTTACCGCCACAACGGAGTGAATTTCTGGTTTGCAAATATTTTATTAACGGTCGTCTGTCGTTCGAGTTGGTAAATGGAACGGAAAGCTGGAGAATATCAGCAGCAACTGCATCTTCTGGGCCCCTCCATAAACTGGGGGAGCTAGGAGAGGAGAAGGGGGCTGATTATCCATCTTTCCTGTCTAGATTGTTCCCCTCCTTCTCCTGTGCTCTGAACTGTCCAAACTGGTTGTAGCCACTCCAAACAGATATTTTTTCCATTTGTTTAGCTGTGCTCTGTATTTCAGAGAATTTTCACTGTCCTTTTTTTTTTTTCTTTCCGTTGATGTAGCTATTTCTATATTTCCCAGTCATTTCATCCTGAACATTTCCTTTTTTCCTTAGCATTTCTGGCCAGCTCCCGGCCTCGCGAATGGTAAAGGGAGCAGAGTGCGATCGCAGCAGCAGAGCTGTGCGCGTTTCACTCCTAACCATTCTTACGTACGCGGTTTTCTGCAAAAATCCCAAAGAAATCTGCTAAAAGGTGAGTTGTTTGCTGCCTGCATTTCCTGACGCTGTTTTCTATTCATCAGATTTACAGACCATGACTAAGAACAGTAAAGAATCTCCTGACGCGCGCCCAGACAGCGGCAGGGAGCTGGGTGCCGCCGCCGTCCCCAGCCAGAAGGACGAGGAAGCCAGACCTGATGTACGTCACGGCCAGCTCCAGCTGGGCTCGCCCGGCCTCTGCGGTGACGCGGAGCAGCCGTGCTCTTCCGGGAGATCGGTGTTCCAGAGACACATGTTGCGTGAATTCCTGGAGCAAGCTGTCCCTGCCGATGAGCATCCCTTGCCGGCGGCCCCTGTCCAGGAGGATGAAGGTGCTTTTGCCGTCCAGCCCCACAGCGAGGAAGAGTATGAAGAAGAATATGAAGAAGACGTTCTGGAACCACGAACTCTTAACGAAGTAACAACCGTAACGGACAAAACCAGCCCCTGGTCCAGCGTGCTGTCTGAAGGGGAGCAGGGTGCCGTAGCCCTGGGCCCTGAAGATCAGCGCTCGGTGGATGCAGACTGTCCGCGAAGAGGAAACAGCAGACGGAGCAGCAGCTTCTCCAGCGTCCTGCAAGGTGACAACCAAAGCACGCCGACCGCCGTTAGCCTCCGCGCGGACGAGGGCAGTCCTTGGGCACTGACAGAAGGCTTTCAAAGCTCGAACAGCGGCACGGAAACACCGGGGAAGGAGCTGCTTCCTCCTGCTCGTTGGTCAGAAGTGCATCAGACAGCCAGTGGCCCTGTAGGAAACGGGAGCTGTGACTGGGAGAGAGCATTTAGCACTCGACCACTGGAGCAAAACGTTGAGTTTCACGCAGCTTCTGAAGAAGTACTGCCACCAGATGTTGGTTTGACCAAGCTAAAAACCACAGAAGAGGGAGAGAAGGAGGAGAGCGGTGAGGTTGTAAGTGAAGATCGTGAAGACGAGGAAGAAAGCGGTTCCGATGAGATCTGCGTTAGGAGCGTGTCAGCCCAAGCGGGCTCGGAAGGAAGCAGTGACAGCTTTTCCGATGACAGTCGTGAAGACCCGCTGGAAGAGTCAGGAAAATCTGTCAAACCAAAAATTGTTTTGTATCCTTTTTTTCTTAACGTGTCCCGTTTCTTGGTTAGAATCTCACTGGCCTTGGGAAGAGAAATTCCCTGTGTGGAGCTCTTCCCTGGGAAATGAGTCTGGAATCGATGACCCGGGAAGGTACTGGAAGACCTCACTACGTTGTGTTTCACGCAGCGTAGCGACGACTCCCTTCCCATTTGAAACCAATATCTTCTGTGAAGCACTTGGTGTCCGTGCTCTGTGAAGCCAGGTGAGAGAGCCAAGTGTTCGGAACGACAGAATATTGATTAAAATTAATGAGATTGACCACCTGGGCTCCATTAACAGCCGTTGCAGTGAGGCTCGTTCCATCTTTGCGCATCTACACGCTGCCAAAGGTTGTCCCTTAACGGCTCTGCTCAGATCCGATCCCGTCATTCCCAACTTCTTCCTTCCGCCCCAGCAGATGGAAGCCTCCATGAGGCTGCTCACCACTTCTTCTCATCCTTCCCCAGGTCTGAAAGTGAGTACGGGACATCCTTTATTGTCCTAGTTTAACGAAGTCCCTTCGTTAAAGCGGGAACAGAAGTACTTCTTCCTTTCTTTGATGGTCAGCGCTCAGGCTGGAGGTGACGGCTTGCAAATCAAGTCAAGGAGAACCTTTCTGATAGCTCTTCTCTCTGTGAGAATCCTTCTCAGCATTCCTGGCTGCATCCTCGGCGATAGCCCTGCGGTTTTTTTAACAGTTTGTGTCCAATAGCCAACGCTGCTCTTCCCCGGCGGGGTCGGTGGGAGCGGCAGGCGCTCGCTCCGCGCTTCTTTGTGCCTTAATGTCAGGTAAGGCGCCTGATTTCGAGGACAAAAGCTGTAACTTGTAATTATGGCTCCAATTTATGTATTTTAGATAGACAGGCAGATATCTGTTGGAGTTTGCAGCAGAGAGACTCTCCTTGAGGGGTATCAAGTGACTGCTCTGCCGCGGAATAGCTGGAACGGTCGTTACTCCTGGAGGAAAGCTGCTGGGTGCCTTTGCGCTTTCCTAGGTGATTTTATGTGCGTATACCGCAGAAGGTTAGAGAGCACTGTCTTTCCAGCAGGTTTGTGGCTCAGCTGGTTGGAGGTCTGGTATTTTTTTTTTCTTTGCTCTGGGCGTTGATGTGGGTCCGGGTACGGCGGCAGCCGGGCTGTTTGTTTACCGCTCCCAGAAAAGGTGATGGCTTGGTTCCCCTCGCTGTGAGCTGTGACACGGGCGCCCTGAGGAGCGTCTGCGTGACTGGGAACAGCTTGCGTGGTTAAAAAGGACAGAAGCAGGCAGGATCTGAAAGCTCTGGGGTAATGGAAACTGCTTTAAATTAAACATCTTTCCAGCTCAGGTGAAATAGCGGATTTTTCGCTGCTTTGTGTTATAAAAATGATTATTTTTTTTCTGATTTACAGAATATTATCTGTTCTTAAAGCCCTTGAAACTTGTTCCTGGTGAAAGTAGAGACCTCTGTCAGAGGAATCTTGGACATAGCGTGCTTCGGGGATCCTAAGATATTTAGGATTAAACCAGAGGCAGAATCTCAGACGTGTATCTCCTTTGGAATCTCGTCCCGATCCTCCATGATCGCCCCTGTCCGTCGCTGACACCCCCTTCTATGATCGCCCCTGTCCGTCGCTGACACCCCCTTCCCCCGTCGCACTGTCACACCCCCGCTCCCGAGTTCTGCTTTCTCCGCGGAGTTCGCTCCGGTTCTCCCTGCGGAAGCACCGTGTCTCCCTGGGCCTCCGCGAATCGTCCCTCAGACCTGCGGTTTAACGTTAATACCGGCTTTGCTTGCATCCCCTCCCTCTGCAGGGGGAAGCTTAGTGGCTGGAAGCGCGCTCCTGAAAGCGATGACTAACGAGGGAGGATATCAGCAAGGCGCTGTTTGGACATAGCTGACCTTAAACCAGCTTAATTCCAGGCTTAGCTGCAGCTAATCCTTCGCGGTAGCACTTGTAGGGCTCTGCTGAGGCAGCAAAGAACAAGAAGTTTTTCGCGTACGCCAGCAGTGAAATAAGAGTTGAGGAAAACTGCTTCCTCCCAGCTTTGTTCTTCCTTAGCCTGGAGAATGCTGGAGGGTTTCTAAATCGGGGTTTGTTTGGTTTCTGCTCGGTCCCGAGCGTGACAGCAAGGCCGCAATCCGAGCCGTTGTCGGGAGATGAGCAGTCCCCTCGCGCGCCCGCGGCCGCTGGCAGCCCGCTCTCCTGGCCTCCCTCCCGCTGCTCTCCCTGGCTCCCTGCCTGCTCCGGCTCTCCGACGGAGAACCGGCGAGGAGGCGAAGTCCCGTCGAAGGCGCTGGCGGCGTTTGGGGCCAAAGGGATCTGAGGGCGTCCTGCAGCCGCTCCCGCCTCAGCCTGCGTGCTGCCGTCGCCTGCCAGGGACCCCGGTTCTGCAGAGCCTCACAAAATCTAAAATTTTTGGACCTTTTTTCTCCATGGCATCAGACTCTGCCTTCCAGTTCTTGGGGTCCTTCACCAGCAGTCCTGGTTCAGCTTCTGCTGCTTCTCGAGCTCAGCTTTGCCCTTTTCTCCTCTCAGCCCTTTTCCAGGCAGTTCCTGATAAAACCTAGGGAAAAATTTCTGGGTTCCTGGCTAAACTTAACTGCACCTGCGCTGGTGTAAAGCTACTACTATTTTTCAAACCAGTCAGAGCCCACATGACTCCCCAGATCTTATTTTCTGACTCTCCCTTCTCCTCCCTCTTTCCCTTTACAGCGTGATTCCAGTGTGATTCCAGTGAGATGCTGGCTGGGAAACTGGTACGCTGCCTTTCGGAGCTGGCCCAGTCTGCTGGTAATGGAGCTGGGTTTTGAGGGGAAGTATTTAAAAAATTGGAGATAAAATAGCTTGATTTTTTTTTTTTTCACCTCTGTGATTATTCCGAAAGGATAAGAAACAGGGAGGGAAAGCAGTTTTACTCAGAATAATTCCTGTTTGGATAGAACAGATTTACCTCCAGTGTAAATGAGAAATACCACTTTTATAACCCGGACTCAGGCTTTTATCTGTTCCAAAAACGCAGATGGCTAGCAACGCTCCGAACGGCCTTCCTCCGCTGAAACGTTTCTTCTCCCATTTCAGTGGCAGCTAAAGCTCTTCTTTCTCCTCGCACCGCTTACCCGGAGAACGGAGCCACGGCTGAACAAAACCACCGACCTTCTTTTTGCGTTTTCAGGGGAATTCTGGCCGGGAGCAGCATCACTGCTCCCCCTCCTTCTGCACTGACCTTGGCCTCTGCAGCCGTTCCTCACAACAGGCTGGCAGACGCCTCTCAGGATCCTTTTTACATCTTCTTCTCTTCTCATCTCCTCTCCACTCCTTGCAGCTGGGCCAGGCCAAGTTGGGCCCAGTCACCGCCCGGCGGGAGGCCAGAGGGTGAGGGGTGCAAGGCCCACAAGGCTCGCGCCTCCCCCTCTCTGCCCCCGCTCAGCTCCTTCACATCTTCTCTCCTCTTTTTTTTTCTGTTTTCCCCTTCTTAAATACGTTATCGCAGAGCCGTTATCAACATTCTGCTCCCAGTTGGCTCGGCCTTGGCCAGCAGCGGGTCCGCCCTGGGCCCGGCCGAGTCCACGGAACAAAGGGGAAACTTCTAGAAGCTTCTTACAGAAGCTGCCACCGCAGCCCCCCCTCACTGAACAAAACCAGAACACCCCCCAAGAGCTATAAAATACAAATAAATCTGTTTGCTTTACTCCCGTCCCCGGCACCCAGCAATTAAGTAACCCTGGGCTGGTTTAACTGTCCTGCCGTGTCGCTGCCACTGCCGTAAGAAGGCAGACGACGCGTGGTCTGCTGCGCCCAAGCCCCCTGTCCTCGGGCTCTGATGAAACGCCTGCGCTCTCGGCTGAGCGTCGGAGTCCGCGTCTGCGTTGGCTTCGCGACGGAGAGGGGAGAAACGCAGGACGGGCGCTCAGGTGGCAGTGTGAGCGGGCCCGGCCTGTTGCGGGGCGCGAGGAATGGTGTGAACGTGGCATTGCAGCTGCCTGCGGCTTCCGCTCCTCTCTGCGCGCTGGCAGGCTTTCCTCTGCTTTTAAACTTCCCTCGTTTCGCTTCACCCGTGCTGCTAAACCTGTCCTGCAGCTGGGAATTCGTTTTTTAGGGAACTCCTCAGGTGGACACCTGCCTCTTAACCCCTCTGCGTTGCCGCAGGCGGCTGCGGCGGCACGAAAACGGGAGGAGGAATCTCAGTTCCCGCAAGCTTTGCCCCGGCGCGGAGTTGGGCAGAGAAGCTTTTCGTTTTTAATTTGAGTGGTGCAGCCTCTTCCAGGGGGGAGCGGGGCGCTCCTCCGAGGACAGGGCGCCTCACCACAACGGGAAGGAAAGCGGAGTTTCGGAAGCACAGTGCCAGCGCGGAGGAGCGGCACGGCGTTGTCCAGCTGCAATTTGGCTGGCGCGTTGGATTTAAGAGCCAGAATTTCCGTGGGTTTTTTTTTTGTTACAGGCCTTCCTGGGCCGAGGGAGAGGGTGATCCATACCAATTCTTTGCCAATACGTAAAACCGGCGTTCAGAAGCGAACGCTGCTCGGCGCGCTAAAACCAGAAGCGTTTTGCCGGTCCCCTGAGCTTGGGCTTGGAACGCTTTTCATAGAATCAGAGAATCGTACCCTTCCTCCGTGAACCGCTTACGCAGCAGGGAGTTCAGGGACCAGCGCCGTCCCTCTCCAGCGGTGCTGGTTTCCGCTCTTTCCTTCCCGCGTGGGCAGGGGAAGCTACCGACCCGCTCGTCCCTGGGCAGCCTGGAGCAGAACGCGCCGTCGCAGGGAGGGGGTTGGGCCAGCCACCATCTCTGCTGGGTTTTAAGCTTCTGCGTTTAACCTCTCTGGGCATCTTATCTTTGGAGTGAGGAAAACCTTCCCAGGGGAGAGGGAAGCAGAAAAGCAAAGCAGGATCCTCAGAAAGACACCCGTGTGTTTTTTTCAGGTAAAAATGGGCAGTGTTTTCGGTTGTTACAAGCCTGAGCCGTTTTCCTGGGTACAATTTGAAGCCTTCCACAGAATTCTTTTCACACAATTAAACAGGGAGACGGTGTTTATGCTCCAGGAATTTATAATTGGCTTGCCGTAAGCCTTTTCTGCGCTGTTGGCTGTGAAACCACATGAGCTGTCCCCCCACTTCTCAGCCTTTTTCTGAACCCGCCGGCCAGCGACCAAACCGTCGTCTTCGCGAGCGTTGATCCGCCGGTCTCCCAAATCCGGCAAACCTGAAAAATCAGCCTTTAGGAAACCTCAGCCAGCGGTTCCGGCCTCCCTCCGTCTTGTCTGTTTGCAGGAATTGTGGCTGATGTTAAATTAGCAGGACGTGTAAATCGGGGGGTTTGTTTTGTTTTATCCTAAGGACAATTTTTCCCCTCAGGGTCTCCACCAGCAACGCTGTCGCAGGCCTAACGCTCAAAGTCCTCGTCCTCAGACCCTGTAAAGCACAGGGAACCAAAACCAAGACACCTCCCAACCCACTCGCTCCTAAAAAAGCCGTTTCCCTCCCGGAACGACGCGCGCCGCAGCGGGGAGCGCACGGCAATGGGATCTCTTGGGAGGGAGCCCGTCACCTCAGGAGACCTTTCCACCCCGCCGCGCCCGGCCAGGCTGGGCCGCAGAGGCAGCCCGGCGATGTGGGCGAAAGGTCGGAGCGGGGTGTCGGCTTTCCGAATCTCAGCCCGCTCCCCAGGAGCCCTTCCTGGCAGCGATCCTGAAACACCACGGCTTGCTGCGGCCCCTGAGGGGCGGGGAGGCCGGATCTCTCCGCTCTCGGTGCCGCACGGGCACTGGGGGAGAAACGCGAGTTTGTTTCTGGGCTGAAAACACCAATTTTTAGTGCTGCTGGGAGAGCCTGGCTGCTGGGGGTGCCCACAAACCCAGGGAGGTGGGGAAAGGGTGACTGTCACCTCGGCTGCCACGCGGGGTCCCTGCAGCTGGCTGAGGGCAGCCAGTCTGATTTGTCACAGAGTCACAGAGGGGTTTGGGGGGGAAGGGACCTCTAAAGCCCCCCCAGTCCAACCCCCCTGCCAGGAGCAGGGACATCTCCAACCACAGCAGGTTGCTCAGAGCCCCGGCCAACCTGGCCTGGGATGTTTCCAGGGATGGGGCATCCACCGCCTCTCTGGGCAACCTGGGACACTGCTCCACCACCCTCAGCGTGAAACCAGAGTTTCTGGGGTCTCAGCAGAGCGGGGCAGAGGGGCAGAATCCCCTCCCTCGCCCTGCTGCCCACGCTGCTGGGGATGCAGCCCAGGGTGCCGTTGGGTTCTGGGCTGGCAGCGCACGTTGCCGGCTCGTGGTGAGCTTCTCGCCCACCAGCACCCCCAGTCCTTCTCCCCAGGGCTGTCCCCCGAGGGACAACACAGCGAGGGGATCCGTGGCACCAGGGCGAGAGGCCGGTGAATACACCGGTGTAGTTCTGGCTTCGCAGAGGGGCGTTGGCTGAGGGTGGACGGTCACAAACGGGGAATTCGTTTGCCAGAGCAAATCCGCCTGGGTTGGACCTTTCTGACTTTGGCCTTCAGCGTTTGCGTTCTGCAGCGCTGAGAATGAACGGCGTTGCAATCACTGTGTTGGGCACGGAGGTACTTCACCATCGTGGGGATATTTTTTTTTTCCAAACAATTGGACAAACAGGGTTTTTTTTCCCCAAACAGCTGCCTCTCGGCGTGTGGAGCAGGAGAAAAGCCCCTCAGAGGAGCACCGGCGAGAACACCACGAGGGGCTTTTTCCTGCACGACGCTGCGGTTGGCTGCGATCCGCAGAGGCGCGCGGGGCAGGGCTGGCGGGGCTCCGACCTCTTCTTCCCTCTCTCCGCAGAGCAGGAGCGGAGCTGTGCCGGGCGGCATCCCGTACCGAAGGCCCAACCGGCCCAGGCCCGCGGCCGAGCTTTCCGAAGAAGAAACCAAACGGATCGCCAGGATCTTCTCCACTCGCCTGGCCGAGAAGGAATAGTGCTGGCGAGCGGCTCCCCGCGGCCGCTGCTTCCTCAGCCACGGGAAGATTTCACGGGAAATTTCTCTAATTAGCCTTTTTTGTTGGTGTTTAAACACAAAACATTTGGAGCCGGCTCCTTTTTCTTCAGCTGAAGGACGCAGAACAGCGGGAGTTTGCCGTCCCGTCGGCGAGCAGGGAGCTGTTGCCTCCCTGCCGGTGTGCGCTGCGGAGGGGGAGGGAAGAGGAGCTCCCTTCCCGGTGGATTTTCCAAAATAGTCAGCGGGAAGCGTAACTTGCTGGTTGTAGAGGAACGTGGGTACTTGTGTAAACACAGACCAGGGGCACCAGACTGCTGACGCGTGCACAAAAGGGGTTTCTAGAACTACAGAACTTTTATATTCTAAATTATTTTTGTACATTTTTACGTCAGGTACCTTTCAGATAACGGACTCGAGCGCTAAATTATTTTTGTACTGCTCTCCGGTGTTTGTGTTTCAATAAAATTCCCCCGGTTTCTCGTCCTCTGGAGCGAAACGTCCCGCTGCCGGGCGGCGGGGTCGGCGTTGGCGCGTGCCGGGGACTCCTTCCCCCAAAAGCCTCGCGTCCCGGGCGGGCGAGGCTCTCGCAGAAACGCTTCCTGGAAACCGGCGCGGCGTAAAGGTCGCCGCTTTGGAAAGGAACGGAATATCGCTGCGCGGAGCCGGGGCTCGGAGCAGCTGCCCTCCTCCCGCGCGCTGGCGTTGGCGACCCCGTCCCCTGCCCTCGCCGGGTGAGGGTCGCGGGGTGAGCGTGCCGGGCGGCCCCGTACGGCGCGTCCCGCCGCGAGGACGGGGGTGACGCGCGGGTTTCCTTCTCCCGCTGCCGACCCCGGTGTCACCCCGGTGCCGGGGCTGGGAACGCGGTGACAAGAGGAGGTGACGGTGTTGACTCCCGAGTTCTATCTTGGGCGCGGGATAAACAGCTTCCTCCTCTCGCATTCAGGTCAGCGGTGGGACGGGACGCGCTCCGGCTGGGAAAACAAGACGGCAGCCAGCTGGAGCGGGGCGTCGGCGCGGGGTGAGCGTCCGCCTGGAGCCCAACGGACGGCGCAGAGGTGACCAGCGCGAAACGCCTCTCGCGTGCTTGCACGCCAAGAGCGGCAGCGTTCCGCGCGTCACCGTCCCTTCAGGGTTCGTCCCGGTGGCGGCAAACAGCTCAACCGGTTGTGTTTTAAGAAAAGAACGTTGGAAAAGGGGCGTTTTTTGAGCTGTCCCCCCACCCCTGCGCCCCGGCCCTCCCCTTGCAGCCCCGAAGGCCGGCGTGGTTTTCGCCGCACGCAGGAGGGATTTACCGCGGAGCCGCGCACGTGGGCCCTGCCGCGGGCCGCTCCACGTGCGTTCGGGGGGCACGTTACACCCCGCCGAGGGGATCCCGCCCGTAAACACGCGCAGCAGCTGCCCGGGCTGGGTGACGGCCGCGCGCTCGCTGCCAGGGACACGGGGATCCGGCCTGTCCCGCGGCGGGGGAGCGCCGGGTGCCGCTCTGCCCCCGAACCGCTCGCTTTCGAAGCCTTGGGCAGCATTTCCTCCTTCCCACGGGGCATTTGGGTCAAAAACCCAAACCACCCCCCATCCCTGACGGCCCAGTGGCCACCAAACGGGCAGGGTGACGTCGGTGGGTGCTGCTGGCCTGGCCAGGAGCCCCCCCCCACCCCTGCCTGAGCTTTTCGGAGGGGGGTGGGGGCTGAACCGCAGCCAACTGGTCACGGGTGCTGGGTGGCTCAAATGCCACCAGGGAACGGGGTTTCGCTGTCACCGGATCCCCGCCGCCACCGGAATGTCCTCCCCGGGCGCTATATAAGGGGGAGCCAACGCGCCGGCGCTCGGGACGATGGCTGCGCGGCGAGGGGCGTAAGGCCGGAGCTGGGACGCGGTGCCGAGGTCCCTACGGTGAGGACACGGGGCCGCGGCCGCGGGCAGGTCACCACGGGGGAGACGCTTTCACCGAGCACCCCGATTTTTTTCCCGGGGTGGGACCGGGCAGGGTGGGCACTGGTGAAGCCCACGCCGGCCCCGTGCCTCGGTTTCCCCAGGGGTGCAGGCGGAACGGGGCAGAATTTGGCTTTCGGGGTTGGCTGAAGCCAGCCAGAGGCACCGTGGCACCTTGTCACCTCCGTCCCTGAACGGGACACTTCCTTGAAGCCCCATCCGACGCAGCGTCCTGTTCCCCCCCCCCCCTTCCCTTCCAGCCCCCTCTGCCACGATGGTGGGTCTGAAGCCCCCCGAGGTGCCCCCCACGGCCACCGTGAAGTTCGTCAGCGCCGGGATGGCCGCCTGCGTCGCCGACCTCTGCACCTTCCCCCTGGACACGGCCAAAGTGCGCCTGCAGGTACGGCCCCAAACCCGCAGGCGGAGCGCGCACCCCGCACCCCGGCAGCGTTTTTGGGGAGAGAGGGTGACGCAACGGGCGTCCCGCAGATCCAGGGCGAAGTGCGCATCCCCCGGAGCGGCGGCGCGGTGGAGTATCGGGGCGTCTTGGGGACGCTGAGCACCATGGTGAGGACGGAGGGAGCGCGCAGCCTCTACCGGGGGCTGGTGGCGGGGCTGCAGCGCCAGATGAGCTTCGCCTCCATCCGCATCGGCCTCTACGACTCCGTCAAGCAGCTCTACACCCCCAAGGGCGCCGAGAGTGAGTGACCACCCCCAAAATGCACCCTCCGCTAAGCACCCCCACCCCGGGGTCCCCGCAGGAGCTGGGGGGTCCCAGCGCCCGCTGTCTCCAGGCACAGGGCTGGCGGCGCGGTTGCTGGCGGGCTGCACCACGGGCGCGGTGGCGGTGACGTGCGCCCAGCCCACCGACGTGGTGAAGGTGCGGTTCCAGGCCAACGCGGCGCTGCCGGATTGCGCCCGGCGCTACAGCGGCACCGTGGACGCCTATCGCACCATCGCCAGGGAGGAGGGCGTGCGGGGGCTCTGGAAAGGTAGGGATGGGGACAAGGATGGGGATGGGAATGGGATGGGAGATGATGGCTGGGACAGCAGAGCTGGTGCACCCATGGGGACGCCCCAGGAGGGGCCGTGCCCACCGTCCCCAACGCCCCCACCCTCCTGCGCAGGGACGCTGCCCAACATCACCCGCAACGCCATCATCAACTGCGGGGAGCTCGTCACCTACGACCTCGTTAAGGACGCGCTGCTGCGGGCGCAGCTGATGACAGGTGAGGAGGGCAGGAGGCACGGGGGGCACAAGGAGGGGGGACACGCAGGCGGGCGCGTCCCCGTGCCCCTGGTCCAACCCCGTTGCGCCCCGCAGACAACGTCCCCTGCCACTTCGTGGCCGCCTTCGGCGCGGGTTTCTGCGCCACGGTGGTGGCGTCGCCGGTGGACGTGGTGAAGACGCGGTACATGAACGCGGGCCCCGGGCAGTACCGCAACGCGCTCAGCTGCCTGCTGGCCCTGCTCATGCAGGACGGGCTCGCCGGCCTCTACAAAGGGTGAGTCGGGGGGCCGCGTCCCCCCGCTGAGCGCCGCCGCGGCCCCGCTCCGTCCCCTCCAACGCCCCTCGTCCCGGCGCAGGTTTGTCCCCTCCTTCCTGCGGCTCGGCTCCTGGAACGTGGTGATGTTCATCTCCTACGAGCAGCTGCAGCGCGCCGCGGCCCGGCTGGCCCGATCCTGACCCCCCACACACACCCCGGCCCCTCTCGTCAGCGTTGACGAGACACAGCAGTAAATTATATTAATTGGGGAAGCGGCGGGGGAGCAGCAACGCCGCACGTCCGCCAGCCCGACGGGGAGCCCCCACGAAGGACCGGCGAGGCGGACGGAGGAATGAGGCTGTTTGCAGAGAGAAATGTGGGAAAAGGGAGGTTTCCAGAGGGAAGGTTGGGGAGGAATAAAAAACGGGTGTAGGGTTTTTCCGGGCGGGAAGAGCATCGCTTCCCGGCGGCAGCAGGAACCAGGCGAGGGGCGCGGGCAGGTGGGACGGAGGGGAGGCTGGGGGAGGCGGCGATTCCTGTTTTTCCTTCCTGGCGCTTCCAATAAACGGCCCCTATGGGGTCTGATGGCAGCAGGGCTCCCAGGCTTTTTTGGGGGGGCAGGGGGGTGGTTTAGGGTGGTGGTGTGCCCTCAGGGACCAGCTGCAGTGGAGATGATTCCTGCGACGAGGAATAACGGCCGCAAAGCCAGGCTGACCGCAGCCACCCCCCAACCCCCCATCCCGGGGGCTGTGGCACCCACGGGGGGCAGCTCCCACCCCGCTCCTCCCACCCACACCCAGGGATCCCAGCTGGGACGTGCCCGGCCCATTTCCATCCCGAGCATCCCCCCTAAAATAATCCAGGCTCACACACCTCAGCGCGGCTCCCGTGGGGCGGATGAGCTCCCAAGCTGTTTCGCCACGTTGCCTTCCTCCGGGGACACGGTGAAGATGAGGGACGGGAGCGCTGCCGTGGGGGGTACAAGGGGCTGCGCCCCCGTCCTGCTCAGAAACGAGGGGCTTGAGGCTTCCTAGAAGGAACGAGTAGGGATTTGCCGCCACCACCTGCCATCCTCTTCCAAAAACGCAGCCACTCCGGGGTGGAGGCACCACCGCGCTGGGACGGGACGTGCTGGCCCTGATCCAGGTCGCTCCGCATCCTCATTCCCGCAGCCGGGCTCCCGGAACGCCGTGATGTAGGTGCTGACGGGAGGGCTGGAGGGGAGGTCACCCCCTGAGCCCAGCGCTGCCGCCACCCAAGCGGGGGTCACACCTGCCAGCGCCGCAGCGAGGCTCCGAGGAAATCCCGTGGTCTTTTCCGCCCTGGTTTGGGTCTTTCCCTCACCACCCTGCGCGCAGTCACCCCCAAACCAGCGCTGTTCCCCCCCCCCCCGCCAAAAATCCTCCATCACCCTCCGCGTCGTTGCGGTGCCGCTACGGAGAAGAGTCTGGAAAGCTTCATGGATCCGAATCCCAGGGGAAACGGCCCCGAGGGTGCTGTGTTTTCGGGTGATCCCGTGTTTTAGGGGGCTCGGTACCGGGAACCACCTCCACCCAGTGACAGCGGCGGCCGCAGAGCTTTATTGGTGGGAGGAGAGCGGGAAGGCGGTCGTCCCTAGGACAGGAGCACGCTTCTCAGGATCTTTTTCTTGTCCGGCGTCAGCTTCTTGGGAAAGCAGATGTTGAAATAGATGTGGAGGTCCCCCCTGCGCCGGGGGTCCCGCAGCAGCGGCATCCCCTCCCCCGGCACCACTTTGCAGTATTTGGGGCTGCAAAGCAAAAGGGGGGGCTGAGAGGAGCCGCGGGACCACCCTTGGGAGCGGCCCTCGTCTCACTCCTGTCCTGCACCCACCCACCCACGCCACGCCCTCTGCTACCAGCCAAACGGCCCCGACTTAGAAGAGAAGCCCATGGTGGGCATCCCCCTCCTCCAAGATGGGACCCCTCAGCCCCCAAACCGCTGGAGAAGGTTTTGAAGCCCCCCAGGAATTCAGGAAACAGGGACGGCGCTTGGGAAGCGCGGAGGAGGACCAGGCCAGCGCTGAGGTTCCTCCCGAGCGCCCCTGCACCCCCCCTTGGCCACCGAGCTCTGCAGAAGGGTCCCATCCCACCCCAGGTC
>WHYT01013895.1:109006-132043 GCA_009806455.1 Tetrax tetrax | reverse complement strand
TATGGCTTGTTAAAGAGAACACAGTATTGGCTAATGGGTCTCGTAACTGATTTTCTGTGTGTCTGAACACATGGGAATTGATGGTGGGATGGGTTATTTCACAGTCTGGCCAGCACACTAGGGTGATGCAGCTGGTATCTTTGCAGGGTTTGCTTGGGGCTTCTCCACCTCTGTGAGTGGGAGACTGCAAATTTCCCAGGTAATTTCTGTACCAGTGTCGTCGAAATACCTAGAAAGGCTGAGGTTTTTCTCAGCCAAAGCTGCTGTCTGATTTTTGTGCCACGTGAATTAAGTCAAGCTGGGAGGCTGAGGGTTTCTCCAGCCCCGCCTTGGCGGGTGCAGGAGTACAGGGCAGGGGTGCAGTGCTGGGACGTGACGGCAGAGGGGCCCCGCGGGCCAGGTTATGTTGGGGAGTGTGAAATCCGACAGATTTTTTCTTGCATAAAATAACCAGACTTGCAGATGTGTTAGTACGGCGCCTGTTCCCCAGATCCACCCCCCAAGGAAGTGTCTGGCCCTCAGGCTGCGGAGGCTGATACAGCAATTTCCAGAGGTCACAATTTATTCTTGATCCTGATGTTAAGTGTGCTCATCAACCCAGTGGTGTTTAGAAAACTCTTCCTTCTGGACTGGATGATTCATGACTGGCTGGAGTCCTTGCCCTTTGCTTCCCTGTGCAGCCCCGGCTGCTGCTCGGGGGAGAGGACACGGATTAGCTCAACCAGCGGTCTGCTCCAAGATGGCAATTACATGGGCTAGGTTATTTCTCTGATCTTTACTGGAAGGCGTTTCTGCCAGACTGTGCTGCTGGCGGTGTCTGTGGGCCTAGACGGGGTCGGGGCTGTACAGCTGTGATGGAACATTTTGCAAGCGTGCGTCATTTAAGCGGGGGAAATTATTGCTGTTATGATAGCGGCTCAGGTCTGTTTCTGCAGTTTCTATTGTACTAGAAACAGTGCAAATGATAAAAGAGACATCCTGCTACCAAGAGTTTAAGTTCTAGATAGATAAAAATCTGAGCAGAGTCAGCCCTCAGCTTCCTCTCTGCCTCTTTCTGAAGCCTGCGAGGAGCCCTTGACCTGGGCAGGAATATGCTCATCCTGAAAAGGAGAGGTGGTCATCTCCCGCGGTGCGGCGGCTGCAGTCGTCACTGGCTGTACGACAGCAACACGCTCACGCTGCTCCTTCACATGCCGCGCTACGCTCCCGTTTTGGTTACAGGATGAACGGGAGAGAAGAGGAGCTGTGGGATCTTGGGAGTTGGGAGCGTTTGTAAGCTTGCAGGCTGGCCAGCACTGGGTTTCATCTCTTTTTAGCTACTTCTGCTGTCGTTTTAGGATCCAGCAGGTGTTGAGGGAACATGCATCCCCTTTCCTGGGAGAACAGCAGGTGGCAGCGGAGTTTGGAGCTGGAAGTAGCGTGGCATTCAGCCAGGTCCTCCCGGTCCTGCCCCAAGGATGGCTTTGCCAGTTCACCGATGCATACAGTCAGGACGTTGACACGTACTAGAAGCCGAAAAATTTTTGTCCTTCCCATGGGAAGTAAGGTAACTGCTCAGAGGCAGATGCAAGGTTTGTTATGGACCAGGTCCAAGAAACCTACCTTGGGTTTGAGGGTTAATGACCAACTCGGCTCGTTGAGTGGGACGTGCAGCAAACCTGCCCACTGTGTAGTGCAGCACACGTCAAGTACTGGTGAAAGAGAGCAAAGAGCCTGCTCGAATGATACGTGCCTCTGGCTTCAGATTGTGATTCGTGTTTCCTGTTACAAGTACAGCTTTGAGCTCTGGCACGGGGCAGGAACTGAAACGCTGTCTGTGCCTGAAAACAACACCTCTCCAATGAGATTTACTGGGAGCCTTTATCTCCCTCTCCACTCAGCGGACAGAGAGGCCATCTCTTTTTCCTGTAGCTTCCTACTGATATCGTAATGGGACAGACTTATAAATACTGGTGGGTTTGCTATGTCTAAATATTGCTACACATGAACAATGCAACTATCAAGTCTTTTTTGGCAGTGGTGCACTTCCTCCCACAAACCGTGTTAAAGCGCGATGTAAACGACATGCATACACCATCACTTTCTGCTCAAAAATAAGGTCACTGAAGATCATCCGTTTTCTGATAAAACTGTCTGTAATTTATGGGTTTGATCCTAAGGCGAGGCGATTTTCGTGTGACACATCTCAGCTGTCATTCCAGATGGATTTGTTCTAACCCGGTGGTTCTCAGGCTTTTTCATCAGGAAAGTCCCTTTTCCCATCTGGAGGCCATCGCCTTCCCACCCACGTTTCGCATGAGAAGAACAGCAGTTCTGCGACATCTCCTTGGGGCGGCGAGGCTGCAGACAGGAACGCCTGTTCTGTTCCTGGCTCTCATCCACAAATGATCCTTTTAAGGGTCAAAGTTTCTACTCCGAGCAAGCTGGCCAGCCACTATCGGCTTCTGACAGCAGCGGGATAAAAGACTTCCATTGTCTGCTAGTGCTCAGCCTTGAAATCAGGTGAAGATGTTGCCTTTTCCCAAAATGCTTTTTTTTCTTTTTCAAGTGTGACTTCTGTTACTCTTCAGCATGAAGTGTCAGTTCCAAAAAGCCTCGTTTTAGTTGTACTAAAATAAAAAGAATCCTTCCCAGCAGAGTTTCAAGCATGCATTTGTAATTTCAAAGTCCGGCAGTGCCCCATATGAATCAGACTCTCTTTTAATTACTGTTCATTCAAATCATCTCTGGCTAGCGCAAAGCACTTGAACTTGCACTTTAATACAGGCCTTCTTGATTAAACATCTTTACAAATCAAGTAGCCTAATTGCAATATCCTGATACATGCAAATATTAGACGTACCAGAATGTAACAATGACAAACTTGGTTTTAGGTCAGGTTAAGCAATTTCTGATTGTGAGTGTGGAGATGTTGGACAATGCAGAATGAAAAAAACCAAGTTGATGAAGACTCTGGGCAAGTCTGTTTCTGTGATCAGAAATGTCACCAGCTCAGCCATGCAACATGATTTTTTCTTCAGATGCAGAGGTATCTTCTTGGCATGCCAGCTCCAAAACCTGCTCAGTTAGAGTACCCTGCCTGCAAAAGTTCATGAGCTTAAGGTGAATTCAACATTATTCGTTCATTCCAAATATGCTCAGCTCAACCGTGGTCATATTTTCACTTTCTTAGAGTAAAATCGGATCGATGTGTTGGATCTGCATTCCCACTCCTGCTGTTCTCAGTGGGGCACTGTGGTTACGTTCTGGCTCTCGTTTCCGGGTGAGGAGTCTTTTTCCAGAGGTGCAAACGCTGTGCGTTGAGGCACTGCAGCCTCAAACAGCTCAGGACACGTCAGTCCCCAGTGCTGGGCACGCACCGATCTCCTGCAGATTAAGGCAGACTAATTGAGGTTTGGTGCTGTGGTGCTGCGGGTCAGTACTGCCAGGGGAGCACAGCCGTTACGACGTGCCAGCTTGTGGTGCAGGAGGAGTGGAGAGAGCAGGTGGTTATCGGCGCTCCCTCTGCCAGTTTGCTGCCTCCTGCCTCTGGTGAATGTCAGAGCTTGCTGTCGACTGCCCTCCATTTTAATTAACTCCAGAAGCAGGCAAAGTACACTGAATAATTAGAGACAGAGATGTGTTTAAACATTTGCACAAGCTTCAGATTCCTCCTGCCTAAAAATAAGTCTGTGAGAGAGCAAATGATTCTGTTTGAGGGGTTGGCAGATGGACAACAGAGCCGTGGATCCCATCCCAACACCATCACGTTGCTCCACCACAAAAAGACACCATCCGTGGGTCTCGTCCTTGCTGCTGGGACCAACCTGGGGCTGACGGTGGAGGAGAGTTCAAGGAAATGAGTCGAGGGCTGCACGCACAAGGGCAGCACCAGAACAGGCGGTTTTGGTCGGGCAGTAGCAAAGAGCCCTGCAGAAAGGGCTGGTAGAGGAGCAGGTGAGGTCAGTAACAGGTCTGAACATCAGCCACTTTGTTACTGTGAAGTTGCAGGGGTAGTGTTTCCCATATCTGGAAGTGTCGTTGCCCGCATTTTTTTTTAATGAAGAGAGCATGACTTTGACAGAAACGCACAAGCAAGAAGGTGAAGGCACAGATGCCTGTTGGGATCAGTGTTCTGGAGCGCCAGAGCATAGGCAACTCTTCCAGAGGGATGTGGATGAGGAGGAGTCAGTGCCTTTCCCGTGGAAGCCCACCGATAAAGGCTGCGCTGGTTTAGATGGGCACAGATCAGCAGAGTCAATGTGCCAACGTTTCTGATGTGTCCCTGGGATTACCTGCTGATTTGGTTTATTTCATGTACAGGCAATTTCCTTAAATGTGCTGGCTTCACGTTCCCAGAGTAATAAAGACAGTCGTGTTTGTTCAAAAAAAATTTCCGCCTGGTGCAGAACAACGTTGTCTCCAGACAGCATGTGATGCCGCCCCTCCAGCATCCAAAGCCTTGCCGTGTTCTGGTTTGAAATGCAGTGCTCCAGGGTGCTTTGGAAATTAAAATTTCAAATTAAAATTTCCAGCGGCTTATCGCTAATTAAACCTAATTAATTTCGGATGTAAATGTGACATGCTGCTGCAGTTACATTTGCATCCCCATTAAAGGAAAACTCATTTTAATCACAATCCACAGTGGGTGTTTTATTTGAAAATTATTGGAGGAATACATTAGTTTCTATTTAGTTTCTTCTTAGTCTAAGGATTTCTCACTTTTTCACCCCTTTTACTCAGCTAAGTTAAAGAAAACATGCCACAGCGTTTTACAACAATTGTATGAAATACGACGTATTTCACTAGGAGGAAATGAGGAAAAACAGAGTTACATAAAATGGGAGAAAAATCCCACATTGCTTTTCACCCCCATGGGTTTCATGGAATGAAACAGCAACATCAGCTGTTTTCAGCAGAATTTGTATTGCAACCTAATGTTCTCGGTACATTTGAAACCCATGGCTAACACTATCAAAATGCACTGTAAGAATTGTCCTCTTACAGTAGACCGTGCCATTTAAACACAACCCAGGGTGAGAGGAACCAGCCTGAACCTCACCCTTCTCTGTCTCCAAGATCACTGGCATCTTTCATTTTTCTCTTCCCCTACACCTTCACAACAGCCACGCGGTCCTGCCGGATCCACAATGTGATGGTTAAGCTGCACGGAGGGATGAATGCAAAGACTGGGGCACCAAGCTCCTGATGGTGATACTGCTTGTCTTTATTGGGCTTGGGAAAAACTCCACATTTCTCCAGATTTGGAGTTTGTTTAAGTTCCCGCTTGTATTGCTGAACCCTCTGTGATATTATGAGCGACACCATTCTGGAAACATGACCTTAATTCTCTGTACGACAGGGAGGGAGATATGGCAAACGCCACAGAAAAATGCTGCTTTATAACATAGACCAAGGAAACGTACTTTCAAAAAGTATACGTGAAAAAAAGAGCAGCAACAGAATGTGCTTTGGAAGTTGTCCAAGCCAGGCTGTATATCCTGGCTGCTAGTTAACGATTTCAGAAACGCTGCGTGCTCCAGGTTACGTGTGTTCTCCTGAAAGAGACAGGGGCACCTGGTCTCGGATGCTGGGCACTGACCGGAGAGATGCCCCCAGCCATGTAAATAACCTCTGTGATCTCTGGACCACGAGGGACGTGAATCAATGTTGTGTATCATTACGGAAAGGTGAACGCTTTGGTGACAAACATGGTATTTCCAATCCTAAAACATTTTAATTATTGCTCTGGTTGAGGTCACTGCTCTGCTTCGTCCCTTCCCACCAGCAGACCCACCTCCAGTTCCAGTTAGCGCTAGACTTGCCCTTACAAAAGCCAACTGTTGCACGTACAGCTTTTTCTGGGGTTTTTATATATAGATGGAGCTATTATATATGCAAAGGCATCTTGCTGTAGTAGCATGGCTGGCGGGCAGCCAGGTGGCAAGTGGGTACCTGTGAACTGTGCCAGCACCAAACTCATCCTTCTGGAGATGCCTGTACTGGGAAGCAGATGAGTTGAAGAAAATGCATTTGAGGTTCTGGGCAATATTGACTTTGCCTATTTTATTAGTCAGCTTGAAGCTGACACCACCATCACCACCACCACACTGGTCCATTACGTCTCAGGGCAGCGACGGCTGAGACAAGAAGCCAGATTTAGGCTGCACTGGTTGCAGTGTGCCAGCTGCCCGGCCACGAGCACTGGTGTGACTCCATCCTTCGCAGCTGCTCTACAGGTCTTCACGCAAACCCAGTTTCTGCTTCACAACAAGTGTACCTTTCAGCAGAGAAATCCCAAAAAACAATACGCAAATAATGCCGTTGGTTTGGTTTGTTAAGAGGACAATGAAGAACCAGAAAGCTGGCAGCAGGATAAAAGAGATGATGAAGACAAGCAGCAACATGAACACGCCTGAGGTAGGACTGAGACATGATGGCAGCATCTTCACGATCCCGAGCTCGGAGCAAAGCGGGTGGACTCCGTCCCCCTGGCCAGGGAAGTCGGGAAATGCAGCTACGTGTTACACCTCCTACACATCGCTCTGCCAGCTCGCTTCAGCCCCGCGCAGGAAATCCCCCTGCAGCTTGGCTTTCGGCAGCAGCTGCCACAGCACCCTCAGAACAAGGGCTGCTTTGGATAGAGAAAATTCAATCCTTTTTTGGCAAAGTAAATTTGGACTACCTACATGAAGTACCTCTCCTTCCCCAAACTGAGATTACTAGAAATCCCACTTTGCTTGAAAAAAAAAGGGCTGAGCACCATAGTTGGAAGCAGTTAATTGTGAAGAAGCAATTCACACGTTCCCAACGTCTCAAAATAAATGCTCTCACTTGCTTTTCCGAGCAGAGACAAGCCCTCTGAAAACAGTGTCACAAACACGGTTTCACACATGTTATGTGAGCACAGGAAGTTTAAGATAAATTCAGCAGCAGATCAGATGAAAGAACTCATGCACTTGCATTATCTATTTATACAGCTCCCCTGGCAAGTCCCACCCCGTCGCTGCAGGATCCGGGGGCCTCGCAGTCTCCAAGATATTGCACGGAGATGGTGTACAACGCTGTCCGCTTCGCTGATGGGGAGACGGGACGGGGAGGAGGGTGCAGGGTGAATTCATCCACAACACCGAGCTGATGGGCACCCAATGGATGGTTTGGAGCACCTAAGATTGCTGTGACCCCCTTCGCCGGGTCCAGCTCGGCGCTGCCTGACAGCCTGGCCCTCCTGCTCCTCCTTGCTTGGCAGCCCGGCCATAGGGTGAACCAAACCCAGCGCAGATCCAGCTGAAAAGAGCTTCTGCTCTCTGTGTTAGAAACAATAACTCTGAGTGAAAAGATCAGCTTTGTCAATTGTGAGGAACAAATGCTTGACGTGCTCTCCTTTGTAACTCACACTTTTTTTCCCTGGAGATAAAAAAGGAAGAATGTTTTTCTTTTGTGGAAAAAAAGATCATTTAAAAAAAAAATTCAAATTTGAGCAGTGCTGAACATAGCCTGACACTCTGCAGAAGCATACATGAGCACAGATAATTAGTCTCAGAATATTTTCTAATACTGTTACAGTTTAAGGAACGGCTGACATTGAAAGTCAGCGGCCCGCTTTACACATTACGCAGCACCTCTGACTGCATTACCTCCTCCTGATTTTTGCTAGCACGTATGAGAAGAACCAGGCTCCAAAACCAGTGTCAGGAATGCACCAATGACAAACCGAAACCACTTAGGCAGTGTTAAATCATATTTACCTAAAGGTCCAGTCAATCCCAAGCTGATGGCTTCGGTGATTTAAAGCACTTGACTGTACACAGGGCTGCTCACCGTAGCTTGAAATGCCATGGAAAAAAAAGCTTTCTAAACATTTACACTGTTTAAAGTGGTGTGAAAACATCACCAGCTCGGAGGCAAAGGTGAAGTTTGGCTTCTGGAAGCTTGAAAACCGAACTGCAGAACGGGGATAATTTGTGCATCCATCCCTATCCCTTATTTAAAGACGGCTTCAAGACAGAATTTGTGTGAATTTGATTTGATTTGATTTGATTTGATTTTTAATTCACAATTACCAAGACAGTCAAGTCCAGTCGTCGGTATTTTGCCTTTTTTTTTTTTTGTGGAGGCTATCAGTGCACCCTGGAAGCTGCAAAAGTACCCAGTACAGTACTTACAGGGGTAAGAAAACCTTATTTTGTGTCACAGGCCTTTTCTGCAGCTCTTTGCAAGCCCATTCTCGTCATAAGCAAGGGACCATATTCAGGTACAAATATATGGGATTAATTCCTTAGAGAAAACTACTTTAAAGGGTTTGATACAAAATTACATCCTTCCCATAGGATGGTATGTTGTGGTAAAAGCAGACCGTTTTGGGACTAGCTTGGAAATACTCCACTGTTATTAACATAGTTCTCAGGGTAGTTTTTAGAAGCACACTGATTTCATCCCAGTTACACGTCACAGAACAACTGGTAGAAATCAGCAGACACCAGTGTCCTGAAATTAAGGAGAAAAAGCAAAAAGCTCACATTACAGGCAGTACTGGGAGACTGAACGCACAATTTCTGAGGGACTGTAAGTGCCGTAGAAGCTCAGCACCGTCTTTTAAAGTGAGCACATGAGAATTTAATACTTGCTGAAGGACGTGGCCTTTGGGAGCCTGGGTCATTCCTGGACATGGTCCTGGGCTCTGCGCACCGATTTAGACGGAGACAGAGGTAAAGCTGCTCTCCTCTGAGCTTTGGCAGCTGCGAGCAGCCCCAGGCTAAGGCCCTTATGCAACCCTTCCCTCACAGCCGCCTCCTTGGCTTCACTTTGATTTGCAGCTCTTGAGCTTCAGGATTTAAGGACACTCGCAGTATCAATTGCTGTGCTGGGAAATGAGTCCCGACTGTAAGGCATAAATAATAAAGATCTGGTATGTTATTGAGCATGAAAACCCATCAGGAAAAACTGATGTTATCATTATACAGGTGAAGGCATGGAAAGGGACCGCAAGAATGATAGCTAATCACTGGAAGCACAGCCCTGCAGGCAATCACGGGGGATAGGGAACAAGGCAGCAAAAAAAGATGGGGCTTGAGAGCCCTGGCGCAGCCAGGCACATCTGCAGGGTTTGACCTTCTTCCTTCCAACCTCAGGCTCTTTTCTAGCTCGAGTGAAGATTTTCAAGGTGATGGAAATGGGGTGAGACTGCAGTGCTTTCCCCTGCACCCACAGAGCACAGTTAATCCAGACCCAATGATGCCGTGCGGCTGGGCGAAAAGGATAAGATGGTGCAAAAAAAACCCCATCCAAACTACACTCTGCTGGTTCGCTGACAGCTCTGGAAACGGGTGGGAAAGGGCTGGGTTGTTTCCTTTTGAGAGGGGGGAAAATAACAATTACCTATCTTTAGTTTGTAAACTACAGCCACCCAGACGTGCACACACATGTACTCAGACGCCATCAGCCCCAGTCTCCCAACTCCCGTGCGGGAGAGGAAAAGCTCCGGGTTGGTTTTCCGGAGAAGAGGTTGAAAACTGAGGATCTCTGAGGCACAAGGCAGACGAGCTGGGATGGTTTAACTGAATCCGACAGCAAAGGGGCTTGCACAGCCATGTCCTGCTGTGCATGAGAAGACCTTGACAAAAAGATGTTATCAGCGTGCTCTGATTAATCTGAATTACACACAACTACCATTACATCAAAAGTGGGCAGGTTTATCAGGGCAGGGGTTTTTTAATGACCAATTTGGCTATTAGGGCCATTTCCCCAAAAGGCAGCAGCAGATTGGCTCTTCTTTCAGGAGAAAATGCTGAATACGTGTGTGCATTTGGGAAGGGGGCCATAATTTTATTGAAACCATGATGAAGAAACCCATTTATTTTCTGTGCAGATGGGAAAATTGTGCGTGTCTCCTCATTTTGGTGTGAGCACCCAAGCTGTTTATGCCAGCTCACTGATATTTGCGTGAGGCTAGATAAAGGGCCGTTGGGTTTTTAAAGATGATCCAAATACACCAGTAGCTCTGCCCGTGCCACTTTGGACGCGCGAGCTCTGCGGGGATGACAGCGATGGTGTCAGAACTCGAGGACAACCCCGCAACACCAGAAGAGATGTTGGTTGACGGGCATTTTTAACCACCGACTGTGAAAGCCCTGCGTGCAGACTCGGGCACTAGGCTGGCCTCCAGCACACCCGCTAAAGCCTTTCTTTCACTTCGCACCACTCAGGAGGCAGATCCATTTTAAATCCCCCCCCTTTATCTCCCTGACAGGGCTCCGGGCACGCCGCTGCGGCCTAGGCAGGGCCGTTCCGGCCGGGGTTCGGCCGCGTTTTGCCGCCCACTTCCCCGCGGCCCCACGCCGCCATCTCAGCCCCCTCGGCGGGCGGCAGCCGCGGCGAGGCACCACCCCCGGGCGGGCCCGGCCCGGCGCATGCTCCGCGGGCGGCCGCCGCTGTCGTTCTGTGCCGGGACCGCCGCCCTGCAGCTGCCGAGCTCCCGCGGGCTCAGCTCTCGTACGCACCGGGCCGGGTCAGGCCGGGCCGGGCCGAGCCGCGCCGTCCCGTCCCCCAGTCCCGACGGGGCCGCGGCTGAGCGGCACGGCCGCTCCCGTCCCCCGCGTTCGCCTCACGCCAGCCCTTCCGAGAAGCGACGGAAGCGGTGAGTGGGGCCGGAGCGGGGCTCCCGCGCCTCCGCGGCCGGGCCCTGTGCCGAGGGGAGCCGGGGAGGGTGGTGCGGGCGGCCGGGCGCTTTCCCTGAGGGAGGCTCCCGAGATGGCCGACGGCGCGGGGCTTCCCCCCCGGCGGCCGCGCCGGGCCCTTCCCGGGCTGAACGCGGCGGCCGGGCCCGGGGCTGGCGCCTGGGTTCGGGTGTGCGGTGCCGCTGGGTTCCCCTCGGCGGAGAGGGGCCGGTGCGGGGACGGGGGGGACGAGGCCGTGCGGGAAGGGGTTTTCAGAGCCACGTTAGAGCGAGCGGCGGCGGGGGAGGCCGGGTTGTGGCGGTAGGAGGAACCCGGAATGAAAGAACTTCGGTTCTGCCCGCTGGTGGAAATGGGGGAAATTAAAAAATAGCCGGGTGCTAATGAGCGAGCTCGGACCACTCTCTGAGCTCACAGGAGCCCTCGGTCTTTGGACGTGGGGCTGCTGCGGAGATAGTGCTGCCTTGGGCTTGCCTGCAAATTAAGGGCTTGGAAAAATTGATTGGGTCCAGCTGTCAGTCTGGCGTCTGCTCCTGTGTTGGGGATAGAGACACTTTCCGGGCATCTTTTAGTCCCCCTCTGTGGGTGCTCCTTCCCCTGAAGGTGGTGACAGCCATTGTGCGGGCAGGTGGGTGTCTGTCACCAGGAAGGACAAGCTTGTGGAGCAGCTAACCTGGCAGTGGGCAAGTTACACCTACTTTCCACCTTCTCCAGACACCTAAAAATATAATTCTGCTGTACGTGTGTGTGGGGGAAAACAAATGCGGTGTTGTCTGGATAGTCCTGTTGAGTTGGGATTTCCAAAATAGGTGTTGAAAGATCATATGTGAGAAGAACCAGGACGCAAAAGTCTGAAGCGTGTCATCCCCGCTGCTAACCGTGTAGGTCGATGGCAGAAAGACAACATGGCAGTCGCTCGGTGTGGCTGAACCCGGCTCTGTTAAAACAGACATCGAGTCTGTGCTTTGTAGGAGGACGGGGTGGCGCTGGGGAAGCCTGTGGCTAACGGGGCGACTGCTTCGATGGATTATGGACGGGGGGTGTATTTTGAGGCACAGAGACCTGGAGGGCAGATAAGTGCACTGCAAGAAAGTTTGGGGTTTTGGTTTTTTTTTTGGGGGGGGGGGTGTTGGTTTGTTTTTTTTTTTGTGGTTGTTTGTTTGTTTTTTGAGGGAAATGGAAATAATTCAAAGTTGCATCGGCATTTAAACTTAACTCCAGTTCAGCTCTTGCTTGTAGAAGAGTCTCCGTGATTTTACTCTTGAGCAGAATGTACGCGCGTTGGTACCGCTCTATTCACGGCGGCTGAAGCTCAGTATTAAGTTCAGTTTTGACCATATAAGGGGAGTGGTAGGCATTTCCTCCTGGCACTTGTTTTTAAAACACACAGGAAGTTGCACCTTGATCTGGGTTTGTGCTAGGTGACACGGAGACAGGTGCTTTGAAATTCAGAGCTGGTTAAGGACAGGCTGCTCGTCTGAGCAAACAACAGGTCGCATCAGGCTCTTAGATTTTAGAAGGTTTTTGTCAGTACATCTTTGGTGATTCAGTGCTCCTTAAATACCTTACTTGTCTAAGTATCTGCGAGCCGTTTGCCCCAAAGCCCAGTAGAGCAGAATATACTGTGCACATATAGAGCGGAACTGTGAACGTCTGACCTTTGGGAAGGGTTAGGCGAGAAACTGGTAAAAAGCCAGGGCGAGTGGGTTTAAATTTGCACAAGAATATAAACACAGAACGGGAACAACTTTAAGTTTGTGAACTGGTGGAAGTCCCTGCACTGCAAAAATCTTTCAGGGTTAATTTCAAAATGGCCTTTTTTGAGAGGTAGATTCTGTAAATCTCAAACCGTTCAGGAATATGCTGTTTCTGTATGTCCAGATTGACTTGTCAGTTCACTGAGTTTATTTAAAAAAACCAAATGGCAACCAAGATCTGGAGAGAGTATCTAATACGAAAGTTTTGGAAAGCAAACTTACATCTGTTGCAAAGCAAAAAGCTGAAGTGTACCGGAACAGTCGCTGGACAGATTCAGTGGGTAAAATCAACATACCTTTTAAACTCATTTTTCCTTAGTCAAACAGAGCCTGCAATTTAAAGTTTAATTCTTTTACCTTACCTCCTGGCAGGTTGGAAGTAAGCCAGTGTTCTTGGTCGGAAGAATAAGTGATACTAATACAGTAAGTTTGGACAGACACTTCTGTAGTAGTTCACAGTCTTGCAAACGAAAGACTGAAACCAGCTTCCTTTTTTTTTTTTGTGTAAAGAGGAAAAATCTTTCCGTTTTCGTAGGCGGCATCCTGACAGTGATGCCCGCTGTTGCAGGCAGGAAGATTTCACCTCTTTCCTACCACCTACCTCCCCATCCTCCCTTGATTTGGAGATGGAACACTGTTTTCACCTGCAGAGCTGGCCCCAGGTCTCTTGGCCCCTCGCCGCTGCCCGGCTTGGTATGAGGAAGAGAGGTTCGAAATACAGCACAAACCCCAACGGAGAACCCTCGAATCTGTATGCGGTGTTGGGCGTGAATTGCACAAGAGTGAGCTGCGCTGTGTTTACATAAAGAGGAAGGTGTTTGAATTGTTTTGAGAGGTTAAAGCTGTCACACAGAAAAACAAACCCTTAAGACTGGATTGTATTTAGATGTGAAAAAGTTCATCGGGAGAAGCTAAGAACCAGAAATCATGCTGAAAAGACTCCGTTGGCTCTTGGATCCTGACTCGTCTCATGTCCAACAACAGTTAAAAATGACAAAACGTTTTCTTGTGGTTGATCAACTGGCAATATTCAAGTTGTTCTTTTATAGCCTGTCCAACAGTTTGCAGGTTCTGAAAGATCAAGCATTATTCCTGTAAATGCTCTCAGAGTTGCTCTAGATTGCTGAAACACTTAAAGTGCAATTACGTTTCAGGTATTGGTAATGGCAAATGGTTGCTTTTACAGCCGAGCACATCGTTCTTACTGCGCAGAGCCTGCCTTTTGGAAATAAAGCTTTTTCATGGGCTGATGCTGCTCAGTTTTGCTAGTAGAGTGAGACAAATATGCTTGAACCTCTCTAAGAAGGAAAGCGGATTCTCAAAAGAACAGCATTTTGGGGTGTTCAGCAGCTAAACTGTTAATTCCATCCATTGCTATATTTTCTATACAATACATAAAGTGACAGATTAGGGGGGATTATTCTGCTCAGTCACTTGATGTTTTTAGCAGCACTTTAGGTACCCTGTCCAGTATCTGTTTTCCATATTCACCCCATCCTTCAAAAAAACTGGAACAATGCTAAAAGGTACTAGGTTACTGAAAAAAGAAGTTGCTGATGGTTCTTTTGGGCAAATTGGTTGCAATTTCTCTTGATTCAAATCGGAGGAGGGAAGTAAGGAAGTGTGATTTAGTGGTTTTAATTTCCTGGCCCGTTGAGAGCAGGTGGATTTTTAAGGAACAGGTCCTGACATTTTCTTCATGCTGAAGGGCTTTTAAATCTTCAGTTAGTTTTGCTGGGTAGAATAATTATTTTTCCCCTGAACTAGTTGTATAAATATAATGTAACTTAGATAACTCACCGAAAAACTAGAAAAGCAGCTTCTACTTGGAAATGTAGAGTCTGTGCCTCTTACATTGCATATCGTTGCCTTTTACCGCCCTCTGACACTGTGAGTTGTTTGATAACAGTGGTATGAATATGCTTCTCTGCACGTTATGTGATTGTGATTGTACTGTAAAACAGCTGGCCCATAAAAGTGATCTGTTAGACTGAAGGATGTGAAAGGTAAAATAGGAAATAAAGGAAAAGAACAGGAAGTTGATGGGAAGGCAGAGGATGTATACATCATCCTGAACTATGGAGCAAAGTAGTGATGAACGCCTGGGAAAAATCAAGTTGGAGTTTTTGTTTGAGGAGGAACCTATCTGTAGAGCTAAGATTCTGAATAAGTGCAGTTATAGAATCATAGAACAGTTTGGGTGGGAAGGGAGCGTTAAAGCCCACCCAGTCCAACCCCCTGCCAGGAGCAGGGACATCTCCAACCGGATCAGGTCGCTCACAGCCCTGGCCAACCTGGCCTGGAATGTTTCCAGGGATGGGGCATCCACCGCCTCTCTGGGCAACCTGGGACAGTGTCCCACCACCCTCAGCGTGAAAAAAATTTTTCCTTATATCCAGTGTAAATCTGCCCTCTTCCACTTTAAAGCCATTACCCCTTCTCCTATCACAACAGGCCCTGGTAAAAAAGTTTGTCTCAGTTTTCCTTACAAGCCCCCTTTGGGCACTGGGAGCCGCTCTCAGCTCTCCCCGGAGCCTCCTCTTCTCCAGGCTGAACAGCCCCAGCTCTCTCAGCCCGGCCTCACAGCAGAGCTGCTCCAGCCCTCTCAGCATCTGCGTGGCCTCCTCTGGACCCGCTCTAACCAACGAACAGGAAAATAATTTGTATTAGAATAAACGGCTTGATATTGCTATTGATTCTGCTTTGTCAGCAGCTCTGGTAGTAAACAAGCAGTCTTCCAGAAATACCACATCACTGTTCTGCTGTAGCTATGGAGCTCCCAAAGTAGCAGAAAGACCTTACTAGCAGAGAACAAGCTTTTACAAGGCAACTGGCTTCAAGAAACTCGTCCATCGTAAATGCACGTATCTGGTAGCTTTGCTTTATGGAGTAATTTGCTCTTCTACTCTTTGAGGCTGGTCTGCTACATAAAGGAGGATCTGCTAATAAATTGAGTGAATTCAGTACTTAATGTGATATTCTCTGACTTTTGAAACACGTAGAGTTTACCATGAGTCAAGTTAGGTTTACGGTTGGACTTGATCTTAAAGGTCTTTTCCAAACTAAATGATTCTCTGATTCTAAGACTTTAGTTGCCTGTGTGCGTACTGGAGGAGAGGACAGGAAGGTTCACAGAGGAGTTGGTCTGCAGGTGGATAAGCATATAATGCAGCATTTGATGGATTTAGAAACTTTGAGGTGTTTTAATCTCAGGGATGTTGCTGGCCATTGCCTAACTTTGGCTAAACAACCTGTTTATTCCTTCAATGCATTTTTCCCCTACTCTCTCCTCGAAATGCTGCGTTCCCTCCCTAGTCCCCAAGGGCTTAATTCCCTTTTGAACACAACATTTAAGTGAGAACCACTGTTCATACTTCCAGGAGAAAATTTGCGCATTCCTCAGAGTGTGGTACACAATCTGCCTTGCTGGCAGAGTGGATCTGAGACAGACCTTGGCTGTTGAGGCACCAGTACATGAGTATAGTGCAAGTTCCTCACAGTTTTGGATACCAGGTGCTGGAGAAAGCAGTTCTGGAAAACATCCTTACACCTTTTGTTTTGGGAGGAAGGACAGATCTAAGCCTTCTCCTTTTTCTTTGCGAGGCTTCTTTTGAAGCAGACCATGCTAGATCTGTGACTTGGACAGGGGAGTGAGGAAGGAGAGAGAACGCTTGCAAGAAATTTGTTTGCGTGTGGACTCAGTTTTTCAGGAAGTTAATTTGGCAGAACTAACTTTCATACTAATTTTGAGACACTAGCAGCACAAAGAGACACATTAAACAAAACAAACTTTAAAAGCTTTGGCACTTGTACAGTTTAAATAACTTCCTGCTGCTTGCCGTCCGTAAATACCTGCCTCTGCACTCCGCTGGATTTTGCCAGAGTATAGTAACAAACTCAAAGCAAGTTTATTGGGTTTTTTTTTGTTGTTTTTTTTGTTATATTAGTTTGTAGGGCATTAGATGTTTAAGGGGAAAAAAAAAAAGTATAAAAGGTACCATCTAGCTGAAGTGTTGTATTAGGCTCAATCTTTTATATTTGAACCTGCTGTTTTGCATGGGTTGGTTTTTTGTCTCTAGGATGTCAAGGTCTCACATCTTAACTCGTGCTGGTGGCCTCCTGCATGGAAAGAAAATGCGACCACCTTCAGTTCTGAGGTTTTTGATCAAGAGCAACTATAAGCTGACATTTACAATACACTTTATATGGTTTGCTTGTACACTCAGTGTCTTTCATGTTTACTGAAGATGCACAAGAAATAACCTTTCACTTCCTGAACACTTCTGTCTTTCACTTTTCCTCAAAGTATGGCAAACCAGAGGCTAATAGTTTTGAAATTGCCAGAGCCCATCTATTTAGAGAGTTTAAAAGTTCAAAAGGAACCAAGGAGCTGAATCGGCAAGCCTAATCGGTGTGTATCAGCCTCTGTTGCCACGCTGTACAGCTCTGTAACCTGTGCCGGAGCGCTCGCTTCTACAGGAGTTATCCTCTCCTCTGAAAACAAAGGATTACAAATTAACTGTTTGCCTTTTGGCTTTTTCACCTATTGATTTGTGTTGTGTTTGTATTAAACTGTAATTTTTTTCCTTATTTGAATCTTCTACCCTTCTTTCTTGTTGTTAGACTGAAGCTGAAGGAAGAGAAAGGTGCATTTGTCTTCATTATTGAAGTTACAGCTGCAATTCCAAAATTTAGCGCTTGCTGCCTTCCACTGTTTCTAATGGTAAAGTCTATTTGAGTCGTCTGCAGGCCGTAACGGACACCGTGTGCGTCTGAAATGGTGTTATAACCTTGTGACTTTTCTAACTGTTTTTCTCTTGGAAACATCAGTGCCTGGCTTAGGCAGAGAATGGCTTAAATGTATTTTATTTGACTGCTATGTATCGATTTTTTTAGAAAGTCTCTTAATGACCCTGTCCCCTAAAGATGGGGAATAGTCAAGAGTTCATCCAGATCCTGGAAAGTGCTGGTGTGGTCAGAGAAAAGGAGCCTCTCTGATCCTCATTTTTTTTTTTTTTTTTTAAGGGTTGTGTCTGTTCGTTGTTAAGAAAACTCTGCTTGTATTCATGCTGCTGTATCATTGCCCTCACGAAGGGAACATGGAGGCTGTGTTTATTGATGATCTAGGGCAAGCCCCCATACCATGATGAATGTGTTGTATGTAGATGTATGTAGATGTTAGCATGAGTGTTGTCAACTGGGATTCTAACCAGGAAGCCTTTGTCTTACCACCAGCATCACCTGGAAAAAATCAGCTTGTGTTGTTTTATACAGCACTTACTTTAGTAGTAATTCATGGCCATGAATGCCTTTCTTACAAGTGTGGAATTGATTCATACAGGAGAGCATCGGTTTTATTTCACTGTCAAAGCCACAAGTGGTAAGTGAAAGGACATTTAGGGATAGCTGATTTAAAGAGCTTAATTTTTACAAAAGAACAACAGCTATCTTCTGCCAAGTTAGGGAAAAGAAAAAAAAAAAAAGGCCTGCGGGTTTTGCAGTCCTTTCAGTTTCCTGTGCATGTGACTTACAACACGGCCAAGTTACATCTATATAAGTGAGATACATTAGCAAACACTTTGCTTTTAAAAAGACACCTTTTAAATCCTGAATATTTAGTGGATGCCAGCACGGCCTTAAACAACTAAAAGCTAAGGTGCCTGTCATGTTAGCTTGACTGCCTACAGATTAATTGTTTGTCCTTTGTTGGTATTGACTGCAAGTTTACCTTGCAATGAAGGTGTGTGATATCTCCAAGTTTAATCACGCTGTGTTCTTACAGGTTTGCTGTTGAATTAAGTGAAAAATGAGCCCACGATTTTTCTTGGCTTACGGTAAGCGCGCAGAGGGAGGAGGTAAGCAGTGCTGCTGGCGTATCAGCGAGGTTTCACAGCGCAGATCACAGCAGCACGATCTTAAGGCACTCCTGTTGTGGCATGTCACCCCTTCGGTTGAACAACTGGCGTGCTCTGATGAGTACTTGTTCCAGCTCAGAAGGCTTCTCACCAGCTTCCTCCCCTCTGTTCCGCAGGGATACGCAAACTTGGCCAATGTGTTGTGAAATTCCTGCCTAAGAAACACCAGTATTTAACTTCTTCATATAGCCCAGCATACACAAAATATTTTTCTCTGGAGCCGACTTGCAGTACAGCATATACCTGTTGACGTGCCTTGTGCGTCATGTAGCACGCAGAGAAGCATTTATGTAGAACCACCCTCTCGCTTTGTATACTTGGAGAATTAGTTTTACGTAACCTGCCAACCTGTAGATCTGCGGTAGGACTGCCACTTCAGGGGGAGAGAGAGTTGGATCGTGCATTGCCTTCACTTCTGCTGTGCTGGCACAGCCTCATTGCGTGCCTTGAGGTTGTTTCGTGCTTTCTCTGATGAACAAATCCCTTAAGATTTTTTCAATCCATTATATCTTTGTTACTTAACTACTTCATAAACTTTAATTAGCAGTTAATGTAAACTGCTGTGCTTGTTGGTGTGCATACACGCTGCTAACTCCTGTTTGTCTTCAGAGTTCCGCGCAAATTCAATTTCAGGCAGACAAATCATTGCCTATCAGTGAAGCTGGGTCGTTGCATAATGAACTTGATTTGTCCCAAACTTTGTGGTGAGTTCAGCCTTTAAAATACCGCTGAGATGCAAACTGCTGTCTCTTCCTGATAATTTTGCTGAAGCAGGCAAAGGCTGTTGTTAGAACTGCAACTTTTTTGCATGGCGCTGGCTGGAAATAAGGTTTACCACACGTTTCAGCTCACATTTTAAAAGCAATTTAATCAGCACTAGCTCTGCATTCAAGGCAAGGACAGCTTGCACATGTGCCCACCACCACTTGAGCTGTACCATCCCCCAGATGTTTACTGCTCCTTGCTGTTGGAAGCTCCTGCCACCCTCTCCGCAGCGGAACCATGTACACTTCCTTTTTTTGCCAGCAAAGACTGGTAACCACCAGTAAAATACGAACATCTTCACCAGGCTCTGTACAAAGCAAGTACATCTGCTCACAGTCAAAGTAATTTTGGTAATTTTTTTAGGGTATATCCTAATAACTTGTTGTGGTTTTGCAGGACTTAGTTTAGAATCAAACTCTTCTTAAGGGTAGGTAATGTGGCATAGCTCTGTAGAGCAGCGTCAGTCTACTCCATGAACATCCCGTTATAAAATGTGCTAAAATGGTGTAGTTCTCTTCCTCCATCTGTCTCGGCCTCACCGTGATTAGGTATGAACTAAAATGCATTTTAAGGAGTAGGAGGAGAAGGTACCGTGTTGAGGATTTGACCTGAGAAGTCAAATAATGTGGAGAAGCCTGGTGTGATGGGTGTTCTCCAGTAGTAAGCGTTCCGCAGTGAAGCAATGACTTAAAATGCTGTTGGAGATTTCTATCTTTGTTTTGCATACTGAGTCCCACATCAAGATTTCCTAGTTTACACTGAAGTACATCTTCCTGATTTGATTTGCATTTGATCTTGTTCATTTCAGAAGCTGTGGCCTTAAAAAAATTAATGGGTGTATTTTTTCATGCGTGAGCATGAGTAATGTAAGGGAGGGGGAGGAGGGGCTCAGTCCCATTAATTCTGCAATAGTGCTATGTTCTTTTTATGTTACGCTTTTACAACTGTGGTCTTATTCTAAGTCATAGGCACTGGATTTAAGCAAAGAAAAATAATAATTTGATCCTGATTTGTTGTTTTTTATAAGGCAAAATGTCATCTTATGCTTAAGAAAACAAACACTTTTAATTTATACACCAGACAGTTCTTTCATGGTTAAGGGACTGGAGCATCTTTCATGTAACCCTTTAGTACTGTGAGGGTGGTGAAACGCTGGACCAGGCTACCCAGAGGTGTTGCAGAGTCTGTTTGTGGGGAGATTAACCCCACTGGGGACGTCCCGGGCAGCCTGCTCCAGCCGCCCCTGCCTCAGCAGGGCTTGGAGCCGGCGATCTCGAGCGTTGGAGGAGACAATCCCGAGAGGTCCCATCCCACCTCAGCCCTTCTGTGACATGGAAGTTGTGGTTTAATAAAATTAACACCTCGATATGTTCATTTGAAATGTAATTGTGTAGTTGGGTTTATTGGCAGATCAAATTTGTGTGTTTCAGTCCTCTAAAAAAAAAAAAAGTAAATAATAATAACCAGTAAGGAATGACTTGTTATTGGAGTTTCTGGTATGCTCGTTCTGTTTCGCTTGCCACATCTGTTTGCTCTCATGTTACAGTAAACAGAAAAGAATCTACGAGATTTAAAAAATGATGGTTTTGGCTGCTGTAATTCTCAATTAAGCTTTCATCATTCCTAACTAAAATGACAGGGTGGCTCTTTCACAGTTTTTGCCAAAAGCAGCAAAACCGAAATATAAAACAGCTTAAATGAAGTCCTTTGCCCTGATTTCAGTGACTTCTGGTCACAGTCCATTAGCTCTCAGAATTTCTGGAGGAGGGAAAAAAAGCGGTCTGGTATTTCTGATGTGCTTAAAACAAGTCAAATCTTCTGTTATAATCAAAGAAAAAAATATAGAGCGATTTTCCAGCATATCTCTTAAAAGTCTAGGTGTGCTTTGGCTTCCTTGTTATGAATGGTAAGGAAATGGCGGCACACAGATTTCTCTCTCTTTGCAGATGTTAGGGATTGAATGCCATTTGTGATTATTTTGCCTAAATTCATGAATTTGTTCATGGGAGTGTTTTCTGCATGTCTTGTTCCAGTAGGCTTTCAGATTTTTGAAAGAGATTAATTGTACACTGAACGCTGGAGGGGGAAAAAAACTATGGGCTCTTTTTGGAAGCCAATGGATATTGAGAGTCAGCTTTCTGGTGGCTTTGTAAGGAAACAGAAAATAAGAAATTTGATGTTGTTATAACTGTAGGTTTTGTGCATTTGAGAAAAAAACCCCAAAACTTGTACATGAGCTCCTTTGACAGGCATTATTGAGAACCTCTTTTTCTGCTCAAGAGCCTGTGGTTTGAGAGGAGCAGAGTGGAGTGGAACGGGCATGGTGTGAATGTCCTTGTTCCATGTGGCTGAAGATCCTGCCAGAGCAGACGCTATTAAATATATCTCCAAAAATTATCTCCAATGCTGCTTTAAGACATGTTTTGGAGTGGAAAGGAGAAATTGTGGGGAGCGCTGAAATCCCCTGTTCCTCCCCCACTTCATGCCTCGCAAGCCCGTGAGGATGGAGTGCTGCTGTCAGGTCATTGTCTGGGTTGGAGGGTGACCTGTGCAGTCCTCGGGACGCTCTAGAAACAGCGCCAGGAGCCTCCAGCACAGCGTTGAGCGAGATGGGAGATTCAAAGGTGACGTTCGCTGAATGAGGAGTTGTGTGTTGTTTTAGTCATCGTGACGCACAGACATGGCAGTGATGAGTTCTGTGCTGCTGATACGTTGAATGTCTGTAGATAAACACCATACTGGGTTTTTTGAGTTTATTTCCCATTAAGAATGAGAGAAATAATTTTTTTCTATTTGCATAGAAAGAATGGCATAGAGAAGTGCAGCAAGCTGTTTTTAACTGCAAATAACTTTGCGTATTAAAGATAACTACTGCATATGCACAGAAGTAACTTACATAAAAGAAATACTGGCTTTGTAATTTCAGCTTAAGTACTATTAAAGTGCATTTAACTATTTGAGAAAACAAACCAATTTTACTTTGCGCCGTAGAAGTAAACATCAAGGCAGAAATGCAGCTTTGTTATGACTAGATTTCTAGGTTGTAAGACACGGGAAGATTATGGTTAGTTTTTTGAAAAATGGGATATTTCCTCTCTGTGAAGTTCGTATGATAATTCTGAGATTGCTTAAGAAAACTGCTGGAGGGGTGATACATCCATGTTACTACAGGAAATACAGATAATTCAAGGGGGACCCAGGTAAGGGGGACCCAGGATCCAGGCCGGTCAGCCTCACCTCTGTGCCTGGCAAGGTGATGGAGCAGATGCTCCTGGAAACCATGCTAAGGCACATGGAGAGCAAGGAGGTAGTTGGTGACGGCCAGCATGGCTTCACCAAGGGCAGATCGTGCCTGACCAATTTGGTGGCCTTCTATCACGGGGTGACAGCATTGGTGGACAAGGGAGGGCAACGGATATCATCTACCTGGACTTGTGCAAAGCTTTTGACACTGTCCCGCACGACATCCTTCTCTCTAAACTGGAGAGACCTGGGTTTGATGGACGGACCACTCGGTGGATGAGGAGTTGGCTGGATGGCCGCACTCAGAGAGTGGTGGTCAACGGCTCAATGTCCAAGTGGAGACCGGTCACCAGTGGTGTCCCTCAGGGGTCTGTGTTGGGCCCGGCCCTGTTCTTTGTCGGCGACATGGACAGTGGGATAGAGTGCACCCTCAGCAAGTTCGCCGATGACACCAAGCTGTGTGGTGCCGTCAACACGCTGGAAGGGAGGGATGCCATCCAGAGGGACCTGGACAGGCAGGAGAGGTGGGCCCGTGCCAACCTCATGAAGTTCAACCAGGCCAAGTGCAAGGTCCTGCACCTGGGTCGTGGCAATCCCAAGCACAAATACAGACTGGGCGGAGAATGGATGGAGAGCAGCCCTGAGGAGAAGGACTTGGGAGTGATGGTGGACGAGAGGCTCAACATGAGCCGGCAATGCGCCCTT